>VYZU01080155.1:0-53540 GCA_013401355.1 Ceyx cyanopectus
AACAACAACCTCTCTAGCCTGGCTTATAATAGATGCAGCAGGATTTATGCACGTTCTGCAACCAACCATTAGATAAGAGAAAAAAACAAACATCAAAAGGCAGGGATAACAGGAAAGTTACCAAATTTTTTTTTTATTTCCGAATGTAATTTGAATGATGATTGTGGTAATAGTGACACATTCAAGTTTCTACAATAAACTTCAGTCTACCTCAGTTTAAGAAAAATTGTGGCAACACATGGTGCATAAAGACTGCTGTGTGTGTGTGAGCGCGTGCGCGCCTGTGTGTGTGGTCGACAGAGCCATGCTATTACCTCTGAACCTTTTTTTGTGATGTTTTTTTGTGCATGAGATGATCAGAATCACCATGCTGCACTGATTTGAGGGGCACAACGAGCAAAAACATTTGTTTCATCATTTTGTTATCTACCTCTTAGGTTCATGTTGAAATAGAGGCATTACTACATAGACTAGGTAATTTTTTTCCCAAAGATCATTGTTGTACAGATTAGATAATTTTGAAAATGGTCTGAAGTGTTTTTCCTGCATCTCTTCTTTACTAATCAGTTTAAAAACCACAAACTTATGTTGTAGTTTTAGCAATGAAATGAGTTTCTTTTCCTTTTTTGACAGTGACCTTCATCTAGACTTTAGGATAACTTTTTTTTTTCTTACAATGAATTTAAAATTTCTGAAGTATGAAAAGTCATAGCGTTTAAATTTTTGTTGAGGCTTCAGTCAGACATTCCTTAACATTTGAGAAGAATTTGACTTCGTTATTTTCCATAAAAATTTCTTTACAAATAGGCGCTGCATTTACATCTGCTGATTTAAATACTGTCATCTCTTAAATTTCTAGACTTAGTAGGGTAAATCATGTTTTTCTTTTCAATTGAGACTTGGTAATTTGAAGTATTTGGGAATAGTTAGAAAGTAAATACTGTAAATGATTTCAATTTCCACAAAGTATGGATCATTTTTCATCTGTAATGTGCCCCCTGATGCAGCTCCACTTGCCAGATGCCTCTGAATGGAATAAAGAGTTAAACTCCTATCATCAGATGAAGTTGTGTGGTGTTTATTTAATGAGGCACAGGGACAGACAGTTCTCAATTTGTGGTACTTTGATCAGGTTGGTTTTCTGTCCGTAACAACTGGATAAGGATGAACAGTCACCCCAGGTACTGCATAGCTGCCAGGGCATTCAGCAGCCAGGGTACAGTATTTGCACATCCCAATACAAGCAGTGACCTCTGGGGCTTGTCATTGTTCATCTTCTCCATCTCATGTAACTGTCCATATATAATATCTAGCTCACTGTTTCAGTCCTCTTCACTTACACTGACTTGCTGTGGAAGGATTGGGTCCTCAGTCCTGACTCAGGGAAAGCACCAAAGAATCTTTAATAAGTTGGAAGTGATATCTGAATTAGTTAACTTTTTTTTTCTTCTGCTTTTTAACTGGTCTTTAGTGCCCTCAGCATGATGACACTGTGTAATGAATGAACACAGCCCTAGGATAGGAGAACGAGTCACTCTAGCAAGCAAATGTGACTGCAGCATGTGTTGTGACAGCCACCCCCCCAAACACACCTGTTGCCAGTAATCTCCATTTAGCTCATTGTTAACAGCACGTGGAATAAAAATGAATAGTTGAACTGAATGCTTTAGTGAGAGGAAGAGGTTGGGGAATGAAGGAGTATCATGAATAACATGATTCCATCTCCTTGCACCCTCCTACTTGTTTTCAGTTTATTTACTGGGACCAACCAGCAGAAAGAGGGAACTGAAGAAGTGATGTCTGTAGAAGACACTGCATAGGGTGTTGCAGTTTCACAGGCAACTCATAAGCTCATTTTTCCATGCTGGTATTGAGCTATCTGCTCAGACCCACCAGCAGCTCTGCCATTTGAGCAACCTCAGTCAAGCCTTCCTCTGTATTGCTGGTGCATTTGTGACACCTAAACCCCTGACCTTTGAAGCATTTGCTTAATCATGGTGCTTTTATTTGCTTCTAACCTTCCAAAGCTTCGTTCCTAAGCTGCAATTTCAAAGGCATGTGCTCCCATTAGTTTCCTTTCCATGAAGCATGTATGCTGTGCAGGACAGCCTGGTCTCCACCTGGTGCTAGGGCAGAGGATTTTGGAATGAAAAACACTGGAGTAGGCACTTGAGCTGGGCTGTGGCAGAGACTTTAGCTCGAGTGATGGGTGCAGCTACTTTACAACCAAGTTACTCAAATGCAATGCAGGAACTTGGTGAAATGATGACAGGAGTTCCACCTTTGTAATTGTTTCTTCTGTTTATCCCATCTTCAAGGGATCTCACATAGAGCCAAACCAGCACTGATGTCTGTACAGGAGGACTGAATGATGCATCTACAGACCCACTGGACAAGCTTCTCAGTATTTTCATTTTACATAGAAATCACTTGATCCATAGAACTGAAACCATTCCCAAATATTTTCCCTTCCAAAAGTGGTTTAATGCTGCACAGTACTGATCATCCAGGCTGTCAATTTCTGGGTTCCAGCTTTTAAGATGCTCAGGCCAAAGGCTCACCAAGTCAGGCAGGTAACCTGGTTGGAGCATCCCAGTGGCTTGGTACAATTGTGGCTGCTGTTCAGTGGAGGATGAGGAGGTTCTCTTCCTGAGCTGAGTTCTGATTATTCAATGGCAACCAATGGACGTTCCATATAACTCCTTTTCACAATATGCTTTGGCAGTAAATTCAGCTGTACTTTTTATTTTTACTAGTTTTTGTCTCCTTCATTAATTTGTTTGGGAAATGTCTTGCAGAACCCTTTCTAGCTGTTAGTCTGTTCATGTGGAAGCTGTTACTTATCTCTTAGTTTTCTAGGCACTCCTTTTGTTACTGTGCTCTTTGAGACAAGACACTGTATGTGGCTTGAGTTACTAGATGTGTTCATATAGTGGCATGTTTGCTGAACCTGCCTCTATTACTTAAGCAGCAGCAGTAAAAGATAAATGCTTTCAGGGAATGATCCCAAGTTACTCTTACTCTTTCCTAAGAGGAAATGCCTGGTTTAGAACCAATCACTGTGAGACTGCCAAGGTTACCTTTCCCTCCTGTGCTTTACTTATTGAGAAGTATAGATGCATTTTGAAAATCTGTCTTTGCAGTCAGACTTGCCATCAGTGCCTTTAGTTTGTGGGCAAAGCTACTTTATCTGCAGAATTCTGCAAATTGAGCAAGGAGCATTTATTACGTATAGTTAAAATACCCACTGCCTTGTATCAAAGAGCAGGTGAATCTGGTGGCAGTTACTCCTGAAAAAGCAGAGGTGAGATACCTCAGGAAAACATGACCAGGCCAAAATGGTTTGCTTTTTTTTTTGTTGTTCTGTGTTTTGTTATAGTTTTGTTGTGCTGTTGTTTGGTGGGGGTTTTTTAATACACCCCCACAACCACACATTCTCCCTTACCACCCTCAGCACCACAGCCACAGGGAAGAAAATCAAGGTCACTTTCTTTAAGCATTGCAAGGAGCAGCAGCTGTGCAGGGAAGAGATGCAGTAGTTTGTAGAGCCAGGGAAGGACAAGGTGATTACCCCCAGTCTACTGCTCCTGCTTCCTGATGTGTGGCACAGCAAGCTCTCCAGAAGGAAGAGATCCTCATCTAGTTGTAAAATCCCTGTTCTGTAGTGGAGAAAAGCAACTTGGTTTACATATACAAGCTTTGTTACCCTCTTGAAGCTCTTGTAACTGATTATTAGGCCATGCAGCAGTCAGACTAAGAATGCACTGCACATTAACTTCTGGAAGTGCTCAACTGTCCCTTAACCTTGAGTAATGCTCAGTGACCAATCAGAGCTATTCTGCCCATTGCCAAGGTGCTGAGTGTTTACAGTGCCAGTGTGCTGCCTCGCTGCCCTTTTTCAGGAACTAGGTGAAAAGAAAACTAGGAGAAGAGACCAACTGCACACTTGGAATTAGCTGAATCTTTTAACATGAAGACAAGGAATTGAAGCTCGAGTATTTTTTCAGTTACTAAAACCAGATTTGCCTTGGCTGAAAAACTGACACACTTCAGTTAAGACACATTTATTTGTTCCTGCTGCTCTTGGCTTTTACATGCTTAGTAACCTCAGTCTTTCCTTTCCTCCTTCAACTCAGAGCATGACTGACTTCATTGTGACCAGAAGCCAATGGCTAACTACAAGCCTCATCTAAAGTGTTTTCATGTNAGCTATCTGCTCAGACCCACCAGCAGCTCTGCCATTTGAGCAACCTCAGTCAAGCCTTCCTCTGTATTGCTGGTGCATTTGTGACACCTAAACCCCTGACCTTTGAAGCATTTGCTTAATCATGGTGCTTTTATTTGCTTCTAACCTTCCAAAGCTTCGTTCCTAAGCTGCAATTTCAAAGGCATGTGCTCCCATTAGTTTCCTTTCCATGAAGCATGTATGCTGTGCAGGACAGCCTGGTCTCCACCTGGTGCTAGGGCAGAGGATTTTGGAATGAAAAACACTGGAGTAGGCACTTGAGCTGGGCTGTGGCAGAGACTTTAGCTCGAGTGATGGGTGCAGCTACTTTACAACCAAGTTACTCAAATGCAATGCAGGAACTTGGTGAAATGATGACAGGAGTTCCACCTTTGTAATTGTTTCTTCTGTTTATCCCATCTTCAAGGGATCTCACATAGAGCCAAACCAGCACTGATGTCTGTACAGGAGGACTGAATGATGCATCTACAGACCCACTGGACAAGCTTCTCAGTATTTTCATTTTACATAGAAATCACTTGATCCATAGAACTGAAACCATTCCCAAATATTTTCCCTTCCAAAAGTGGTTTAATGCTGCACAGTACTGATCATCCAGGCTGTCAATTTCTGGGTTCCAGCTTTTAAGATGCTCAGGCCAAAGGCTCACCAAGTCAGGCAGGTAACCTGGTTGGAGCATCCCAGTGGCTTGGTACAATTGTGGCTGCTGTTCAGTGGAGGATGAGGAGGTTCTCTTCCTGAGCTGAGTTCTGATTATTCAATGGCAACCAATGGACGTTCCATATAACTCCTTTTCACAATATGCTTTGGCAGTAAATTCAGCTGTACTTTTTATTTTTACTAGTTTTTGTCTCCTTCATTAATTTGTTTGGGAAATGTCTTGCAGAACCCTTTCTAGCTGTTAGTCTGTTCATGTGGAAGCTGTTACTTATCTCTTAGTTTTCTAGGCACTCCTTTTGTTACTGTGCTCTTTGAGACAAGACACTGTATGTGGCTTGAGTTACTAGATGTGTTCATATAGTGGCATGTTTGCTGAACCTGCCTCTATTACTTAAGCAGCAGCAGTAAAAGATAAATGCTTTCAGGGAATGATCCCAAGTTACTCTTACTCTTTCCTAAGAGGAAATGCCTGGTTTAGAACCAATCACTGTGAGACTGCCAAGGTTACCTTTCCCTCCTGTGCTTTACTTATTGAGAAGTATAGATGCATTTTGAAAATCTGTCTTTGCAGTCAGACTTGCCATCAGTGCCTTTAGTTTGTGGGCAAAGCTACTTTATCTGCAGAATTCTGCAAATTGAGCAAGGAGCATTTATTACGTATAGTTAAAATACCCACTGCCTTGTATCAAAGAGCAGGTGAATCTGGTGGCAGTTACTCCTGAAAAAGCAGAGGTGAGATACCTCAGGAAAACATGACCAGGCCAAAATGGTTTGCTTTTTTTTTTGTTGTTCTGTGTTTTGTTATAGTTTTGTTGTGCTGTTGTTTGGTGGGGGTTTTTTAATACACCCCCACAACCACACATTCTCCCTTACCACCCTCAGCACCACAGCCACAGGGAAGAAAATCAAGGTCACTTTCTTTAAGCATTGCAAGGAGCAGCAGCTGTGCAGGGAAGAGATGCAGTAGTTTGTAGAGCCAGGGAAGGACAAGGTGATTACCCCCAGTCTACTGCTCCTGCTTCCTGATGTGTGGCACAGCAAGCTCTCCAGAAGGAAGAGATCCTCATCTAGTTGTAAAATCCCTGTTCTGTAGTGGAGAAAAGCAACTTGGTTTACATATACAAGCTTTGTTACCCTCTTGAAGCTCTTGTAACTGATTATTAGACCATGCAGCAGTCAGANGGTGGCAGTTACTCCTGAAAAAGCAGAGGTGAGATACCTCAGGAAAACATGACCAGGCCAAAATGGTTTGCTTTTTTTTTTGTTGTTCTGTGTTTTGTTATAGTTTTGTTGTGCTGTTGTTTGGTGGGGGTTTTTTAATACACCCCCACAACCACACATTCTCCCTTACCACCCTCAGCACCACAGCCACAGGGAAGAAAATCAAGGTCACTTTCTTTAAGCATTGCAAGGAGCAGCAGCTGTGCAGGGAAGAGATGCAGTAGTTTGTAGAGCCAGGGAAGGACAAGGTGATTACCCCCAGTCTACTGCTCCTGCTTCCTGATGTGTGGCACAGCAAGCTCTCCAGAAGGAAGAGATCCTCATCTAGTTGTAAAATCCCTGTTCTGTAGTGGAGAAAAGCAACTTGGTTTACATATACAAGCTTTGTTACCCTCTTGAAGCTCTTGTAACTGATTATTAGACCATGCAGCAGTCAGACTAAGAATGCACTGCACATTAACTTCTGGAAGTGCTCAACTGTCCCTTAACCTTGAGTAATGCTCAGTGACCAATCAGAGCTATTCTGCCCATTGCCAAGGTGCTGAGTGTTTACAGTGCCAGTGTGCTGCCTCGCTGCCCTTTTTCAGGAACTAGGTGAAAAGAAAACTAGGAGAAGAGACCAACTGCACACTTGGAATTAGCTGAATCTTTTAACATGAAGACAAGGAATTGAAGCTCGAGTATTTTTTCAGTTACTAAAACCAGATTTGCCTTGGCTGAAAAACTGACACACTTCAGTTAAGACACATTTATTTGTTCCTGCTGCTCTTGGCTTTTACATGCTTAGTAACCTCAGTCTTTCCTTTCCTCCTTCAACTCAGAGCATGACTGACTTCATTGTGACCAGAAGCCAATGGCTAACTACAAGCCTCATCTAAAGTGTTTTCATGTAGTTATTCCTTTCATCACTCAAGCCTCTTCTGCACTGCCACCACAGGCAGGTCTTTCAAAGGTACTAGTAAAACAGTTCCTGCAGAAGCTGAGCATGAGTTTCAGGGTAAGTTTTGCCCCTCTTTTCACTGAAAACCATTGGACATTGACTCCCCCAGGAAAAAAACTTTATACTAGGATTCCTTCTTTGGCTTTTTATTGGTCAATCCTAAGGGTATTTTCCAATCAGTGAGTCTGGTAATTTTTGAAGCTTTAGAACTTTACCAAGGCAAAGCCAATAAATAGTACAGTTGATCAGTCCAAAACAGCATCTGGTCAGTCAGTAATCAAGGCTGTAGGTCTCAGCTCTGTGATAGCACACCAGCTTCTCTTTCCATTCAGCAGCTGCATTAACTTCTTGTCTCAAGATGATCACTGCTGTTAGATGTCAGTCCACCAAATATAAAGTCTTCTGGCAGTGTTTGTGAAGTCATCTGTGCTAACTGGTCATCATAAGAACCAAGAGTCCATAGCTTCTCCAATTCATAAACCTCTCGTGTTTCAGGCAGCATGAGGTGCAGCACTATGCTCCCTGCACAAAACAGAAAGCCTCAGTCAATGGTTGAGCTGTAAAGCACTCCTGTCCTTGCAGCTGCACAGGATTCAAGTCTCCCACCCTCACCCTGGCTACACAGAACAGGTCTGGGATGGAGGTCTCTTCTGAAATTGCTGATTTCAGTTCCTGGAGAGCATTGGGAACTGGTTGGTCCTTCAAAAGCCTCACAAGACTACAGCCAGGAGAATGAGACACACACTGACTCTGGTTTAAATTAACACTACTGCCAAGACTCCAGACCAAAGAAGTTCTGAATCTGAGCAGGAAGTAAAAAGAATTTTTTCTTTCAAGAGTCCCCTAGGGTTACAGATGGACTTTCAGCATTCCTGTATTACCAACAATGTTCAGCTATATATAGCCAATTTTCTTGAGGTGTGGTGCTCACTTCTCAGGTGATATTTATAATGAAACAGGACCACATTTTGATAGACTTTTTTTCTTACAGGTTTTCATTAAGTCTGTGCAAGCAATAGTCAAGAACGTTAATTCTAGTATACTTCTAATGCAATTTTTCTAGTTATGACTATTTTTCCAGCAGTTTTCAGATATATCAATCATTGCCCATAACGTACCCAAGGCTTCACACCCCTGGTGCCAGTGCTGCTTGCCCATCCATGCTCTTTTCAGCCACAAGATAAAGTTAGAGGGTGAGGTGCTAGAGCCTAGCACTGAAGTGAAATGCTTTCTGAGTGCAGTTTTATAAGTTTGTAGAGAGTTCTACATTTGTAAAATGAAGAATTAAACTCGATTTGAGACTGAGGCTTCACCCTGTGTCATGGTATAATGTGGGCAGTGCAAAGGCTGTTCAGTCAGCAGTTCACTACCAGGGCAGCATACAAAGGTCCTCCACTCACCCAAACAGGGATTATATAAGCCTGAGAAAATTAAGTTGGTTTTCTCTACTGTTACCTTCAATTTACTAAGACATGGTTTAGCCACTGAAGAATAGTTACTGCTTTTTTCTCAGTACCAAAGATCTTTGGTGACAATCTATTTAGTATCTCTCTCAATGTGTTCAAGCAACAACAACAGGAGTTCTAAAACATCCAAACTGTGAACTCTCCCCAGCAACCATGGTGCAGGGAGAGATGCTTCCTTCCCAGAGCTCACACACCTTCCTACTTGTCAGATTCACAAATATTTACCAAAATCAATGCACAGCCAGTCATCTGTCTCTTTTCCTTCAATCTGAACATGAGGATCACCTTCTTCTTTCTGATACTTGTACTGAAAGAAGCAATGGCAGAAAAAAAAAATCAAATACTTTGATTTTATTTAAAAGCATTCAAACTTAACAGAGAAGCTGGACTTTGCTGAGTTGTCTAGAGTTCATTTAAGTCCTAAGATTACTTCATGCTGGTTCTGGGGTCTGAAAATACACTTGCAGCACTGGAAAATAAGTACAGATTTCTCCATGGGATTTAGTAACAAATCTGGAATCCTAATGCTCAGAGTTCCCATAGAGTTAGCCAGGAATTTTATCTCTTCAAAAGCAGGTAATCTCTGAAAGGTTGCTAAAAATCCTGAAGAGCCCATTGTGCACTGCCATCAGGCACAGAGGCTGGAAAGCCATGGCAAGTTTCCTTCAGCCTTGTCTCTAAAGGCCATGTAATGATGAACAGCTTATAGTAAAGCCAAGTGTTAGATTCTTCCTCTAACATGAAAGCAGACAGCTTCCCATCTGGGTCAGCAGGGGTAAGCAGCAGCTGGGAGACTTTGCCCTGTACAAGCTCCTGGAAGAAATGCAAGGAAGACCTCACACTACACCTGAGCACCTCTGCATCTCAGTGCAAGTAAACCTTGCATTACCATGTTGTAGGTACTGTCATGGGAAAGGCAGCCAGCTGCCTGGCAGCACTCCTGATCTTTGTTTGCCTAGGAAACTCCCAGTGCCAGGCAAGCTGCTGAGTAGCTGTGTGGGTTTCAGGGTTTCTCAGGCATTTCCCAAGGCTCTGCCCTGCACAAGAGCTGCTCTTCCAGGAGCTGCTCCACCAGAGGGAGCAGCCAGCTGTGGCACAGGAGAGTTCCTGCAGCATGGGCTGTACTCACTCATCTCCTGCCCCAAGAGGTGAAGAGCTGTTGATCTAAGGACTAGTAAGTTATGCAACTAGTAGAGTACATGTGAAGCACTTAAATTTTAGTACATCCAAATCACACTAATAAAATTTCTAGCTTGAGGCAAAATGTCACTATACAAAGATGCATCAGGTCCTGTGGAGAACACAAGCAGCTCTCTTCCCCTGCTCAGAAAGGCACTGAAAAAGCAGTACCACTGCCCACTCTCTCCTTCCACCCTCTCAGGTGAAACCAATGGGACTGGAAGAAAGTAGAACCAAGAGACAAAGGAAAAGCAATGGGTGTAAGTTGGAGCACAAGAGGTTTAAGGTCAACACAAAGAAAAACTTTTTCCCAGTGAGGTTGGCAGAGCCTGGCAGGGGCTGCCCAGGGAGGTTGTGGAGTCTCCTGCTCTGGAGACATTCCAGACCCACCTGGATGTGTTCCTGGGTGACTTGGTCTAGGTGCCCCTGCTCTGGCAGGGGGGTTGGACTAGATGATCTTCTAGCTCCCTTCCAACCCCTGACATTTGTGAATCTGTGAAAATTGGGGTTGAGAAGGGGAAGAAAGTGTGTGAAGAGAAGGCAAACTACACACTGAGTATAGGGAATTGATTGAGATGGGGGCTAGTGATATTTCTCACACTGGGCTTTGTAATAGTCAGCTGGCTCTTTTCTGGCCATAAAGTTTCTCCCTCCCCAAGACTGGTCCTTATCCCAAAGATCTACCTGTATTTTTATTCTGATCTCTACTTTTGTACTGAAAAGCTCTCATTCCACCAAAGCCAAACAGTGCAAGACTTCTGTGCTGCTGCTTCTCTGCACCTGCACCATATGGTGACCATGAACTAGCAGTTTGCTTTAGTAAGCCCGTGAGGGGATTCTGTGCCTCATATCATGCCATCTTTTTTCCAGCCTTTCCAAGTTCTCTGGTATATTGTAAGGGCAATGAAGCTGGTGAAGGGCCTGGAGGATAACTATTATGAAGAGTGATTAAGGAGCTGGGACTGTTTGGTTTGAGGAAGAGGAGGCTGAGGGCAGACCTCATCAGTTGGTGCTGGTCTCTCACAGGTAATTATTGATAGAAAAGAGGGAATGGATTCAAGCTGCAACAGGGGAGGCTTAGACTGGACATTAGGGAAAAAATTTTCACAAAAGGAATAATCAGACACTGACACAGGCTGCCCAGGGAGGTGGTTGAGGCCCCATCCCTGGAGCTATTGCAGGTGAGGTTGGCCAAGGCTCTGAGCAGCCTGGGCTAGTTGAGGGTGTCCCTGCTCCCTGCAGGGGGCTGCACTAGATGCTCTTTGGAGCTCCCTTCCAGCCCTAAACATTCCATGCTTCTATATGTCATCAACATTACCATTTCACAGGACTCTTGTGGCTACCACCCAAACTGTGCTAATGTCATCACTGTTCTAAACACAGAGGGCTGTTTTTTAAATATATTCTCTAAATTCTGAGTAGTGCCACTAAAGGAAAAAAGCACAGTTAGTTGCTAGATTTATTCAGGACTAAATTATACAAGGAAAATTTAGTTTCACCTTCCCTGGTACATCCTGGGTTAATTCCTTTTGTAACATTCAAAACCATTCCCCAAAACCCAGAGAGTGAAGCAGGAACTGTCTTACCACTTTGAGCATGTAATGTGCCATTGCATGAAGATGCCGTGTGGAAGATCCACTCACAATTATGAAATAATTGCAATATTTCATTTCTGGAGGGAGCTGGATGACACAGATGTCTTTAGCATTTTCTTGCCTCAGCAGAGCTACAACAAAGTCAATGTTGAACTTTGGAAGAACAGTATCTGGAACAAACAGAAAAAATAACACAGTGGCAAATTAACCACTTAAAAAGACATAAAATGGCCATGAAATTAATTATAGCCTAACACAGCCACTCACTAGGAAGTCTGGTTTGATACTGACAATGCAACATGCACATTTTAAAAAATCATTTTTAACACAAAAGTCGAGAACTCTTCTAGTAAATAACATCCTGTCACTACGTACAGTAGTTAGCAAACAGTGAAGTTTCTTTTAATAAAAATTATTTCCTTTGTTGGTACTTGTCTGTGCTATTGTTAGGTATTTGTCAATCCTTCAACAGACGTTATGAAAACAACAGGCAAAATTTTGACTATTTCAGAACAATGCTTTTCAAGGGGCCTGTGATAATACATGGAGATGATAACAATATATAAAAACTGAGCTGATGTGATGCTGTGGGAAGGCACTTTTGATCTCCATGCTGATTACAGCCACTACTTTTGATTTTTTTCCTGCAGCCTATTCTGCCATGATATTGTAGACAAAGTTTTAGTCCTTCAACAGTTTAAGCAAATGAGCTCATCAACTAGTACATTAGTGCAACTACCTTCTGTTCACACCACGAAATGAATTTGCTGCTAATTTATGCTCATTAGGTAGATGGAATTTGTGTGCACACTTAAAGGTATACTTTGAACTTGTCAGCAATGCATGCCTGCCACTGTAAAGTGAACATTAGTGCAGACTGAGCCAGCACAAAGCCAAACAAAAGAATAATAGCTGCATATAATCAGCTGCATGAATGAGGATACGAAATTGGATCAAAGCTCTGCAAATGAAAGCCTCTGAACGCAGGGACTCTGCACTCTCAGCTTCTGCTGTAGTCACACATGCAGAAATTAACAGCAGACACAGCTCCTCCAGCCACGGCAGCTATGGAGTGAAATATCTGCCGGGCACATGTGAAGTTTCTAGTGCCTACTTAAGAGAAGGAATGAGCTAAACATCCCCAGGCACACTCTGCCACACTGAACGTCACAGGCTAGAGAAGATGCGCAGAGCAGCTAGAGATGTGCAGAACAGCTAGAGAAGACGTGCAGAGCAGTTAGAGAAGACAGATCTGCAGCATAGCTAGAGAAGATGTGCAGCACAGCTAGAGATGTGCAGCACAGAGCCCGACCCCGCGCGGCACACACGGCGCTCCCAGCCGTGACCAGCCGCCGCGCTGCTAAAACGAGATCTACAGCGGGAAATGTCTCGGCTGTCACACAGCCGGGAAATACACCTCCGACCCCGCACCGCGGTGTTCACAGGAGCCGCCGTGTGTAGCTGACCCGGCTCGGCCGGCGCAGGCCGCCGTCTCCTCACTGCAGAGAGCGCTCAGGAGCGGTGCTGGCTCAGCACAAACGCCGAGGCCAGGGCGACTGCGCCGCACCAGGGTGAGGTTCCAGGCGCCAGGCGGTGGGTCTCTCTTCGGGAACCATCGCCCAGAGCTGGGGAGCGCGGAGCCGACGGCCCCCGGGTCGCGGCCTCCTTAACGCGCGGGCTCCCGGGCGAGGCCGCACCCTGCGCTGCGGGGCTCCAGCTGCCGGCCCAGCGGGGAAGGGAGCGCTCCCTGCCCGGCCGCGCAGCTCTCCGAGGACACCTCGGCCACGATTAAGCTCGACGATCGTAACCCAAACAGAGCGAAGGAACAAGCGGAAAGTGAAGCGAGGGCCAAGCCCGCCGCAGCGCCCCGGGAGACCGGCCCTACCGGCAAGGCCGCGCTCCGCTGGGCCCTACCTGGCTCCTGGTGCCGCTCCGCCGCCAGCGCCCCGGACCCGCCGCCAGCGCCCCGCGGCACCCTGCAGCCCCCGCCGGCAGCCGCGGCCGCGCCCAGGAGCAGCTCGTGTTGCGGGGCCATCCCCGCCGCGGCGGAGAAAGGTCGCAAGAGCCGCCGCGTCCCCGCCACCGCGCAACACATGGCCCGCCACATAGTCCCCGCACCGCCACCCGGGCAGCCCCTCCCCGCCTTTCCCCGCCTGCCCCCGGCGATTGGCCAGCGGCGGAGTCGTCCCTCCCGCAGCATTGGCGCCTCCCGCCGTCAGGCTGACTGGCGGGGCGGGGCGCTTGGGTGCGTGCGCGGTGGCTGCAGGGGGAGGTGGCGGTGCCCGCTCCGGGGCCGCGTGTGCTGCGGGGTTGTCTTCGTTGCGGGGCCGTGTGCGCTGCGGGGCTGTCTCCGTTGCGGGGCTGTGCGCGCTGCTCTGCCGGCGGCCCCGGGCTGCGCGCAGGGGAGCCCCGCGGGGAGCGGCCCCGTGGGAGTCCCGGCGCTGGGGAGTGCGGACAGGAGCGCCGGAATGCCCAGGGATCGGACTCGCCCTTCCCGTCCCCTCTTTGCTGTCCCCCGTGTTCCCCGGGGTGCCGGTGCGGGGTGCCGGACACGGCAGGCGGCAGAAGCGGGGACGGGGAAGGACGGGATCTGTGCTCCCGTGAGCAGCCCTCTGCGGTGCCAAAGGAGCGGCACAGAGCGTGGACACCGCTCCGTAACCAGCCCCGTGCCCCCCGAGCTACCGCTTTGCCTCAAAAGCTGCGGGTTTAAAACGTACATTTTTATTGGGAAAGTATATTTGACATTGGGGGAATCCCCACATAGCGCTCATGGACTCGCGTTAGTAGTCTTGCTGTGTCTCATTTGCTGTGGGGAATCTTGGAAAGACCTGCGAAGCTATGACCCAGGCAAGTTCAAGCACGTGTGTTTACTAAGGATGTGTTTCCCTCCACCCCCTTCCCCTGCATATCTTGGCATTTACACTAAGAGTCAAATAAAAGAATTACTGTCCAGACTGTTTTTCCCTCCCTCCCTGGGTATGATGGTAAAATAATGGTATTTAGACTTAAAATCTTGTGAATTATAAAGACCTGCAGTGATAAAAGCTTTAGATTTAAGGGAAATTCGACTCCTATACAAGGCTGAAGTTGGCCAGTTATACTAATTGGCCACAGTGTCTGGATGTGTCTTGCAAAATTTAGTTTGACTCCTCTACAATTCCTTTCATGACTAGTGTTTTTTTGCTTAGTTGCAGCTTGAAAATACTTTTGCTAAGAAAAAAAATGCTACATCTGATGAATCTTTTCTTTGTGTGCTATAAAAAATGTTCAAGAAGAAAAGGGAGGAGGAACAAAACAAGTGGTTTGGAATAATAATTCATTTTTAAAGTAATTTTTAACAAACTTGTTACCCAATTAATATTTCCCTTTCTCTTGCTGACGTGTCTGGAAGATGGTGTACATTTATGCTGTCATTCTTTGATGTTATCTCTCTAAAGGGGATGCCTGAAACCTCTTTCATAACATTTGCTGACGTTCACAATACGTGTTTGTCAGCTGTTCTTGCTTTTGAAGGACATGAACTTCATTTGTATCCTTACCTGTTTTTAAATTGGGTCCCTCAGCAGTCATCTGGTTGTTAAGAAGCTCTTGCCTCTCAGGCTTGTGGGGCCACTGCTCTGAGGGCACTTGAAGGGAGACTGCAAAATTGGCTTGGTAACCAGTGGTGGGACCAGGTGTACGTAAGAGAACTAAGACTAAAGCAAATCCAGGTGTGTTTTCTGGAGCTAGATGCTGTTTTGATCAGTAATCAGGCAACTCACCACGTTGCTTCTCTGACAGCATCTCTCTCTGAGAGAAAGGCAATGCACTCTATAAAATCATTAGATGGTTTATTTATCAATGAAGCAGTTAGATTCCATTGTATAAAAGTAAAGATGTGTGTTGTGGACATTACAGCTGAGAAGGCAAAATCAAATTATAAAAAATTAATCTCCTGGCATGACATTGAAAGGAAGACAGTGCAAAAGCAATTCTATATACGTAGGTTAAGAGAAGAAAAAAATTCTTAAAGTATGCCTGAAAGCTGCTTTCCATGCAAAAGCTGCAGATGTCTCTGAGCTCCTAACATGCAGTGCTTTGCTGGAACAAGATGCTGATCCTAAGCATTACAGCTGTGACACTGTTAATATTTCCAGGGCATCCTAAGCATTCCACTAAACCCCTGTCCTGCCTTGGGCTGGAGCAACAAATAGAAATTGCAGTCCTCCCTGTCAGCAGTCTGACTGATAACTGAGGTCGTAACATTCAAGCAGTCATTTTTGTAGGCAATGGGTTTTCTGTTTAAGCCAGAGAATAGTTTTAGATGCCTAGTTATGGTTAGACAATACAATGTTACATATACAGAAGATGGAACAATGGCAAATATGGTGCTTTTGGTAATATAACTGATATGGCCATGAAAGAATTAAAATCATTGGAGAACCTGGAAGCCAAAGAAGAGGCTGTTGCAATTTCAAACTAAAGAGCTAATCTCACAGGTATGTTGGAATCTGCAGGGTTTGTTGGGGTTTTTTTTTGTATCCTTAAGTCATTTAAAGGTGTCCATGCACGCTGGGGAAGTGGCAGTGAAGACTGTTCAGATTACAAATCATGAGCATTTCACAGGTCAGCTACCAGGAAAATATGGTTATATATCACCTCAGGAACTGAAAACAATACAAGGAGATATTCCAAAGCACAGTATATAAGCTAATTTTATTAAAATATCAATCTTCAAAGAAGTCCCTGTTTAGAAATGGGTTGTCTAAGGTCATTTGCCCAGCCCCCATATGAAAGTTAATTTCATTTTGATTATAACCTTCAATATTAGCTCACATGGAAAATTAACTATTTAAAACACTTTTGGTCAGAAAAAAAGCAGAAATTATCTCTTTACAGCAGGAGAGGAGCATGAAAGGAGAAGGGGAAGAAGGAGATGAATGCTCCCCCTTCCTGCTAGAACCCTCACTCTGCTGACCCTTGGTGTGGAGCACGTATCTGCCCTGTGGGGAGTGCTGATGCCAGCACAGTATCTCAAGACCAACAGAAAGAAAGGAGACAAAGCAGCAGCAACTGCATCTTTTGTATGGAACTTTACATGGGACCTGTCTCTCCCTGTTGAAGCTCTTTAAGTAGATAGGCCCCATCTTGTCACTTGGGTGTCTGTGGTCTGGTTTAAACTGAGACTCATGTACTGACAGTCATGTCCAGCAGGAAACTAACTGCTTCCAGCCCTGTTTCCTGGCCCTCAGTCCAGCTGGCACATGGTGAGCTGTATCCATGCTACTGAGCCCTGCAGAACAGGGTGGCTGCTGCCAAAGTCCCAGTGAGGAGCAGTGCTGCTGGTGCTTCTCAGAACCTGGGGCTTGCTCGCTGGGTGCTGTCCTGCCTGGGGCAGGGCTGTGCTAGAGCCCCCTGAGCAGTGGAACTGTGTCAGCAGTGGAGTGCCAGTGCCTGGGAATAGCCCATGGCACATTGCATTCCATGGACCTAACGTGCCTGCCCCGTGTCTGTCCTTCCAGCAAAGGCATGAATCCTCCTGAGGCAATAAGTGGCTGTACTGGACTGACTATTTAAGACTAAATATTTAGAAGTTGTTGTGTTCTACTTTTAAATGAACCTTTTCCTTCCTCTCCAGTTTATAGATCTGATTAGTTTTGCAGGTAATTAACCTAGAAGTAAAAAGCCAAGGTAAGTGGGGGAGGTTTGCTAGTTATTCAGAAAAGTGTATCATAGATCAGAGGCAAGAGCAGCACATGCTCAAAACTACCTCATTGTTTTCTGTGAAGGACTATTTCAGTATTTCTAATTGCACCAAGCCCCCTGAAGTTGCCATCCCATCCATATGTGCTTTCACCTTACACCCTGGTTTTTATAATAATAAGAAAACCCCATCATAGTAGAGTTCAGATAGAAGTTCTGTACATAATCTAGTAGTGTTAGACTAAATGTTTAAACAATGCCTGGTTTGCTTTTCAGCAGAGGATTTGTCTCAGTGCTGCTAGGGAAGAAAATGGCTTTGAAATTGATGAAGTAAGCAGCTAATCCCTCCTGCTTCTCTGCTTGTCCAGCACTTCTCTCAATAGGCTTGTATTGCTTGTATCTCCTGCAAGGAATGGGCACAATTAGTTGTTGAAAGACATTTAAATGAAAGTCCACATTTAGCACCTGGCCAGTGCATGTGAGAATTAATCATGTGTTTGTAACATGTATTCTCTCCTTCCCTCTCCCATCGACAGGTGAACAGCCACAGTGGTGACTGATGCTGGTTAATGAGAAGGCTCCATTGCCTCCACTGTTGCTTTGTGGAGCTGTTTCTTCCTCACCTCTGACTGTGAAGGGTGAGCATACTCTTCTCTTGGCAATCTTGGTGCAGCCTTAAAGTTTCGTGAGAAACATACAAGCTAATAATGCAGTTTCACATGCTGCCCTGCATGCATGCCCAGCACTCCTTTCCCCAATAATTTGTCCATTATTTAATGAAGAATTTTGATTATTAATTCTTGATCTGTCAGTCATTTGAAAACACTTCTTGTAAGAGTGTGAGAGTTAAATTAAATTTCTGTTTGTTAGGTTTTACTGCATAGATAAACCACATCATGCAGTTTGGGTTTGCTTACTGCTTAAGTGCAGTTCCCAGGCTTTCTAAATCACTGTTTGTGCTTATAAGTATAGAATTCATTTTTCTATAAAAGCGTTCCACATCTGCATATTTTTTAAATTATTTTTGTAGCTTAAACCAGTCATTTCATTTTCTTGAATATTTGTCAGAATACTAATGAACAACAATAAAAAAAATAAATTATAGCTCATACAAACTTGAGTTGATGGGCTTGTTAATTTAAACTAATACTTTTGGCATTTCCTTGAACTGCTTTTAATCCTATAAACTATCAACTTACTTGTAGAGGACAACAGCTCCAATGGCAGCAAACACTGCCAGCAAACCCAGGAATATGAAGACACCTTTTGTTGCTCCTGATGATGCTCCTAGAGTTCAGAAAATAATTTTATTAGAAGTTAGCCTTGTTTTTACAATGAGATAGATATTCTAAAGAGAACATTTTTCTTGATTGCTGTATATGTTGAAGTACACTTAATAGTTGTAATGTGGTAACCATTGGAGGCCAGTAACTTTGGCCAGAGGTGGTGCTTTCCCATCCACAGCTGTTTAATTCTCAGTTTCACCAGAGTGTGAGTTGGGCTTTGCCAGCTTTCCCATGAGCAATGCTTCTGGGACATGTGGCTGTCCTTGCAGCATAGAAGGGAACAAAGGGTCTTGCTGGCACCACACAAGGTGAGGCTAATTTTCTTCTTGCCAGTTGTTATGCTAGGGAAACTTTTATACTGACAGTCTAAAGAGATGCAGTCTCTTTATAAGCTCTAGTATCAGAATCAGCCTCAGCTTTCTCTTAGGGGTGATGGGGGATGGAGAATGGGGAATGGAGAAAAAAAAAGTAATTCTTCAATGTTATTGTTTGTTGCAATTCCATATGCTCAGATGGCAGAATGTGACTCCAAGCTTGGTGAGCTGAGGCTTGTTTGTCTTACCCAAGAGCTGAAGGCACTGCTTTTTAATGTGCTCATTCTGGGAAATCAGCTGTCACTGACCTGTGCCTTCTGCTTGGCCATCAACTGTTCCATTCACATCTACTCCTAATTCCATCATATCTATTGGAAGAAGCTAAATCATTGTAAGTTGTTTGGTTTTTAATTTGTGTTAAATATCTTATTTTTTCAGTCTGCAGGTTGTACTTGTATTGAGTTTACTGACACTGGGACACATTTTTGATCTCCATATTAACAACAGTGTTTATATAATGAAATACCCCAGAGGTGCATGTTGGCTTATCTTCCCAGTTACTAATTTATAATTGCTGTCTATGAAAACTGAGATATCAAAGCAGGATTTACCATTTACTTGGTGCACGTGACTCTCATGTTTCAGTATGTTGATACGTTTGTTTGTGAAGGTTTGACCTCATTCCCAGTTTACATGGTATTTTTACTGACACTGTAGGGATTCACCTTATTTGATGAATAAGGTAGGTCCTCGGACTGTTTTGCAAAGCAACACATACTGGTGGGGTGGGTCTAAATCATAGGGCTGCAACCCATTCAACAGCAGTTTAAGAAAGTTAATAGTGATGTTCTGTGCAATTCCCACATACAGGCATAGTTCTGCCAAATTTCAGGGGCTAGACATTTAGGCACCAAATACTCAGGCACCAAATTGTGGTATTTTCAGTAATTCATAGATGTTTGCCTTCTCTTGAAACAGGAGGGAAAATGTATGAATGAGAAATGCTTGCAAACATTAGATTCAGTGATCTCTGGAATATGACTTAAAGCAGCAGTATCTCTTAGCCTCTAATTCTGCTTTGGTTAGAGTGGAAACTCCAAAGTACAATTTAGCTTTGTCCTCTGAAGGAGGGAAGACCAGCCTTGTTGACTAAAATTAGCCTCTGTGAATACAGTTCTGAAAACCCTACTATGTGCTTATTTTCATCTTAGGAGCTGGAATACACTTCAGGTCAGGCATTGTGCCTTCGTTGCCATGAACTGATTTTGGCACAGCTAAATTTAAACCTCGATTAAATAGAGACAAAAATAATCTGGCAAATGACCTCAAAGGGTCAGTTGCTTGGCTGATAGTGATTAAAGAGTTCAGAAGAATCACTAGGATATTGCAGTGGGAGGTCAGGAGGGCACAGGAGTGGAAGCAGAGAGACAGCATGGTCATTTAGACTTCTGACTGAGACTGAGTGCAATACCTGGTCCTGTCAAAGACTGCTTGGATGATCATCACAAGACACAGTGATTCATTCAACCAAAGGTAAACCTCCTGTTCTGAAATAGTTACACTGAACAGACTCTGCAGTCAATGACTGTTACATAGATCTTTCCAGAACCTATTTCATCTTATCCTCATGGAAAAATAGAAACCTGGTCAGGGTCAGTGGGCTATGAAGAGGGCCCAGGGCAGCCAGCTCAGCTGTAGTCTGACTCTGTCTCAAGTAAGCTGAATTCCTCCCTGTTTCTACTGTTTCTCCATGTGTGGAGTAGGCTGCTTGGCATATCCCCCATCTGCTTTTTTGCCTGACAGAGTCATTCTGCAGAAAAATACATTATGGCTTAAGAGCTGTTCATATGCTGTCATACTGAAGTGTTTGTGTAATCACTGTACTCATTGGATTGTAAACACAAATCAAACCAAGTTCCAACATCCGAAATTCCTGTAGTGAATCATCTTATCTTTGCAAAGACTCTCACTGCCTTAGCTGAGGCCTCCAGGCCTAATAAAAACCCCATATAAATTCCTGTGCTCTTCCCCCCTGCAGGGCAGCTGCCCCAGGGAGAAGCTGCTCCCCACCGACCTGCAGCTGCTCTCTGTGGCCTTACCTCCATTGACAGAAATCAGGGTGCTGGCGAGGGCTTGGCTTGTGTCATCCCCCAGGGTGATGTTTATACAGTATGTTCCAGGCTCCTCAAAAGCTCTCCTGATGGTTAGTAAGCATTCATTGGTGATGGTGATGGGGTCACACACCACACTCTTGGATACCTGGCACGTGGGGTCAGAAACTGCTGTGCAAACATCTGTGGGGAGACTGGGAGGGGGAGAGAGAACATATTGCATCAGTGGAGTCCAGTTAGCCCAGTTCATAGACACACTGCACTTGTTTTATGCCAGTGCCAGTTTAGTGGAATTGATGTTACTCTAGTGATTTAAGAGTGTTTTATTAATAAATTATGTATTATTTAATATATAATACATACATGTGGATTTTCTAGAAAATACATACGTACAACTATAAAACTATCTGCATGTTTTACATACTTTTTAACATTTTATGGTAATTGCAGAATTGCATGTCTCAAAACAGCTTATATAGTCCATTACCTTTAATACACATCATAAAAGAATACATATTATTTTATATACTGTAATGTGCTGGGACAGTAAATGCTAACTTAAGAGAGGTTTTCCAGTTGTGTTACCAAGACAATTCTTGTACTTCTCAGTCCTCTCTACTCTTTCTTTTAAGGAGCTAGGATTTTTAGTGCAATGTTTTCCTTTCCAAGTAATTACATTTACTCTGTCAGAAAATTCATGACCAAAGATAAAGTGTTTCCTTCCAATTTCAGTAGAACTGCTTCCCATTTTACAGTAAGTGCTGAAATTTTGTCTTGACCAGGGAAATAAAGAATTGTTTCTCCCTGCTAGCCAGTTCTATTATTTTTACTGATGTTTGACATTTTTTCTGAATCCTAAGAGCATAGCAATAGCCTCTGTTGCTATAGTATACAAGTAAAACTTGCTTTATCTTTAGTTCCAGTCAAGAGATAGAACCACTGCAGTTCCCAAGTTTTGTTCACACAGCTGCATCTGAAAACAGACAGCGTTCCAGACATAATTATTTTGAACGAAGGAAGATTGACAGTTTCATTCACACACTTACCTCCCTTGGCAGGTAACAACAAAGTCAACCAGTGAGTTTTCAGCTTGACTTGCTGTCATCTGGATGTCCATCATTTGAATAATATTAACCTCAAGGATTCCCTCTGGCAGAGGAAACAGATGTCAGTGGTAGGACACGCATGACAAGCTCTGAAGTCTATGTGTACAGAACTCAAGTGTTCAGCTGATGCTTAGTTAATGTCTTGGCTTCCACAACCTCCCACCTTAGCACTCCACTTGAGGGGCTTGAAAGTTGACAAATATCCAGGTGATCTCCCTGTGAGGCTGCTCTTTTCTTCCTTTAATTTCCCATTATTATTATTATTTTCCTAAATCACTTCCCTGTCCCACTAGCCATGAATTCTGTGTATGCCAAAGTCACTTCAACCTTGTGTGACCTGTCACTTGAGGCCAGTATGCTTCATAGAATCATAGAATGTTTAGGGCTGGAAGGGACCTATTCAAAATGTAGAGAATATATTTAAAAAACAGGCCTCTGTATTTAGAACAGTGATGACATTAGCACAGTTTGGTTGGTAGCCACAAGAATCCTGTGAAATGGTAATGTTGATGACATATAGAATCATAGAATGTTTAGGGCTGGAAGGGAGCTCCAAAGGGCATCTAGTGCAGCCCCCTGCAGTGAGCAGGATGTTGTGGGGACCCTGTCAAAAGCTTTGCAGAAGTCCAGATAGATCACATCTACAGGTCATCCTTTGTCCACAGAGGTAGTCACCTTATCACAGAAAGCCACTAGATTCAGGTGTGTCAGGGTCAGAAGCTAATGATACAGAAATGGTGATATGGTGCACATCTCCACCAGCCTCTTTCCAGTCCAAGTGCCTGGAAATACATGTATCACAGGGGCAGCCCTCAGCAGGCCCAACACCAAAGCCTAAGCTCACGTGTCTGAAACCAAGTCCTAACCTGGTAGAGCACATAGAGAAAAAAAAGTCAGGCAGTTAGCTGTCTGTACATTAATCTTTAAAAATATCAGCTAGGCCCAAGGAAGGATCTTATTGTGGGTCTTGCATATTTTGTGAGTCTAAATAAACATTATGGTCTAGGTGATCCTGCTCAGGCAGGGGGGTTGGACTAGATGATCTTCTAGCTCCCTTCCAACCCCTAATATCTGTGAATCTGTGAATCTCCAACATACATTCTTGTACATTAACAACTTTCCTCTGCTCAGGTGTTGACCAACATCCGTACCTACGACAGAGATACCAGTCCTGTAGTATCCATTTCTATAAATATGGCAGCCTCCATCAGGATTATCTTCCATTGCCTCAATGGTGGTAGAAGAGTCCAAGTTAGAAGACGCATTGATTGTTACTGTTGAATTGAGGGAGAAGGAATAGATATGCACCTTTAGAACAAATTCTGCTTAGAGGTATTAGGAACACAGCCATGTGTTTCAACTGCATTAACTGCAGTAGTGACTTTGATTTGCAGCTCTGTGGCCACGTCTGTATCTGCATAACACCCCAGTGATGAGCCTAACACATGCCCAGCCATAGCACCCTGAGGTGGCTTGCATAGCCTCATTCTAAAAGCCACCTTTCTAGTTACCTGTCTTTGTAAAGTAAAAGTGAGACTGCAAAGTTTTATAGAATGAAACACTTCTTCCAAATTCCCAAAACAATTATAGAAAAAATCCAAGGGCTAGTAAAATTTTTTAAATGCTCTCTTTAAAAACAGGTATTTCCCCATTGCTCTACATTATAGCTGGTGGAAAAACTGGAAAAGGAAGTGGTGAAAATTATTTTTCCTTTAATATTTTTTGTTCTTGATCAGCATTTTGGTAAAACTATATATTAAAATAATGAAATTTGAAAAATATAGCCACATTTACAATTTAATAGTACTAGTATATCCAGGCTGAAACTGCAGGGCTTCTACAAACCTTAAAACACTGAGATAATAAACATAATGAAAGTTATTCTGAAATAAAGTGGAAAAGCCATTCTGAGTTAATGCCACATGGAAATCCCTTGTTTTGGAATATGAGTACTTTTTTGTTGTTGTTCAACTGACTCTTTTAATTTTGGATGGAAGTTAATGCAAAGCAGAAAGAACTGGCTTTAGAAGTGCTCTGAAATACCTCTTTCTCACTTAAAATTTAAACCTTACCTCAGAAGATGACCCTGAGTAGGCAAGCCTAAAACCNCACTTCAACCTTGTGTGACCTGTCACTTGAGGCCAGTATGCTTCATAGAATCATAGAATGTTTAGGGCTGGAAGGGACCTATTCAAAATGTAGAGAATATATTTAAAAAACAGGCCTCTGTATTTAGAACAGTGATGACATTAGCACAGTTTGGTTGGTAGCCACAAGAATCCTGTGAAATGGTAATGTTGATGACATATAGAATCATAGAATGTTTAGGGCTGGAAGGGAGCTCCAAAGGGCATCTAGTGCAGCCCCCTGCAGTGAGCAGGATGTTGTGGGGACCCTGTCAAAAGCTTTGCAGAAGTCCAGATAGATCACATCTACAGGTCATCCTTTGTCCACAGAGGTAGTCACCTTATCACAGAAAGCCACTAGATTCAGGTGTGTCAGGGTCAGAAGCTAATGATACAGAAATGGTGATATGGTGCACATCTCCACCAGCCTCTTTCCAGTCCAAGTGCCTGGAAATACATGTATCACAGGGGCAGCCCTCAGCAGGCCCAACACCAAAGCCTAAGCTCACGTGTCTGAAACCAAGTCCTAACCTGGTAGAGCACATAGAGAAAAAAAAGTCAGGCAGTTAGCTGTCTGTACATTAATCTTTAAAAATATCAGCTAGGCCCAAGGAAGGATCTTATTGTGGGTCTTGCATATTTTGTGAGTCTAAATAAACATTATGGTCTAGGTGATCCTGCTCAGGCAGGGGGGTTGGACTAGATGATCTTCTAGCTCCCTTCCAACCCCTAATATCTGTGAATCTGTGAATCTCCAACATACATTCTTGTACATTAACAACTTTCCTCTGCTCAGGTGTTGACCAACATCCGTACCTACGACAGAGATACCAGTCCTGTAGTATCCATTTCTATAAATATGGCAGCCTCCATCAGGATTATCTTCCATTGCCTCAATGGTGGTAGAAGAGTCCAAGTTAGAAGACGCATTGATTGTTACTGTTGAATTGAGGGAGAAGGAATAGATATGCACCTTTAGAACAAATTCTGCTTAGAGGTATTAGGAACACAGCCATGTGTTTCAACTGCATTAACTGCAGTAGTGACTTTGATTTGCAGCTCTGTGGCCACGTCTGTATCTGCATAACACCCCAGTGATGAGCCTAACACATGCCCAGCCATAGCACCCTGAGGTGGCTTGCATAGCCTCATTCTAAAAGCCACCTTTCTAGTTACCTGTCTTTGTAAAGTAAAAGTGAGACTGCAAAGTTTTATAGAATGAAACACTTCTTCCAAATTCCCAAAACAATTATAGAAAAAATCCAAGGGCTAGTAAAATTTTTTAAATGCTCTCTTTAAAAACAGGTATTTCCCCATTGCTCTACATTATAGCTGGTGGAAAAACTGGAAAAGGAAGTGGTGAAAATTATTTTTCCTTTAATATTTTTTGTTCTTGATCAGCATTTTGGTAAAACTATATATTAAAATAATGAAATTTGAAAAATATAGCCACATTTACAATTTAATAGTACTAGTATATCCAGGCTGAAACTGCAGGGCTTCTACAAACCTTAAAACACTGAGATAATAAACATAATGAAAGTTATTCTGAAATAAAGTGGAAAAGCCATTCTGAGTTAATGCCACATGGAAATCCCTTGTTTTGGAATATGAGTACTTTTTTGTTGTTGTTCAACTGACTCTTTTAATTTTGGATGGAAGTTAATGCAAAGCAGAAAGAACTGGCTTTAGAAGTGCTCTGAAATACCTCTTTCTCACTTAAAATTTAAACCTTACCTCAGAAGATGACCCTGAGTAGGCAAGCCTAAAACCACTTGACCTGGTGTGGTAGAGGGTATAAACCCAAGTATCTATGTACTGCATGTCCATCTGAAGACTCTTGTATGCTGGCACAGTGGTGATAGAACTGGATGTGTAACATGTTAAATGCTTAAGTGATGCTTAGCATAGAATCAGAGAAGAGTTTATGCTTATTGATTCTATCTCTAAACTAATTTACAGAGATTGTGCAGAGCTGTGAAGCTCTTTCATTAATGAGAATAAAACTTCTAAAGATACGAACTTAAAATACCAGAACGTAGAGTTTTAGCTTAGCTCCTAATATCATAGATAAAGTTTTACCTGTGGAGTTGGGTGATGGTGCAGTGGGTGTTACTGGCTTGCAAGGTACAGGTATAATGGCTTGGACAGTTAAATTGAGAGTGAAGTTTCCTTGCAGAGTATAGGTGTGAGATGTAGTGGAACCACTGGCTACAAATAAGCCACTTCCATCTCCAAAGTTCCACTTGTAGGATATGGCAGAACCATTAAGATAGGAGCTGGGATCGTGGATCTTCACATCAAATGTGATTGGTGAGTCTTTGATAAAAATGGAGTCTGTGATGTTGCGGTCATGTTTTTGGTACATGCTCACAAATACTGGAATTTTGTCTGGAGGGGGAAAAAAAAATATTAACTAAATAAAATACACATACCTGCCTGCAAACAACAACAGCCTCAAAGTCCCTGCACAGCAACAGTCAGAATGTGAGACACGAATGTCTTTAACACAGCTTTCTACTTTAATTCGATTTACTGAGCTGTGGATGTCAGTATGAAACATTTGTTACCAGAAAAGTGTGGGAACAAATAAGGAACCACAGGCATCTGTAGAAGATTGTGTTTCCTCTCATAAATCATTTTTCATTACAAAGTCTAGGTGTCACAACTGAGCTAGATAAAAAGGTAAATCTCTCTCAAGGGAATTTAACAGAGATTCCACGTTCGTATTAAAAACCTTTCTCTGGCCAATGTCATATTTTCATGCCAGCTGATGCTTGTGCTGAATTCTTTTAACACCTAATCAACAAACACTTCCAGTATTTTTTTACCATTTATTCCAGCACACTTACCTGTTACAACGTAAATGGCACTTGCTCTTGCAATTGGAATGTATGTTGGGTGCCCTCTCCTGTAAATGGAAACCTCCATCAGGTGTTGGCCAAGACTGATGTTTGCTGTGTTGACTGAAAACCTTTTTGAAGATCCTCCAGTTGTTTGGTGGTAGTGACCTGAAGCAGAACACAAACATGATGTGGTTTCCCCTTCAGCCTAGCTACAAGTTGTTTTAAGAAAAACAGTATCTCTGTGAACTTTGGATTGTCTAATACATAATGAATCGTTTAAAACTGTCTTTCAGTTATCTGGCAGGTGTTTTTGGTGGACTGAATACTTTTACAATGTATTTACTCCAATTAATTCTGTGTTTTTTTTGAAGGTGTCAGAAAGATGAACCAAATGGTACTAATCTAGAGAAGAATTTGCCAAGGCACCTACATCTTTCCAAAGCAATTGCATTACATAAAGTCATTAGGATTTTGTAGTGGATGGTGTTAGCTCTTGAGCATTTTAAGTGATCCTGTGTTTGTGCACTTTCAGTGTCGTGAGAACTCTCCTGCTGCACACCCTAGAGCTCTTTTTTTGTGTACATTTGCTTGTTTTTGTAACAGCCCACTGAGGTAGGCAAATAATATCACCTGTACATAAAATTTGGGACTTTATTGTTATTACTATTGCTGCTGCTGCTGATAATGCTGTTTTAGTCAAGATAACTTAGGGTAGTAAGATTTAGTATATAGCCAATGTCAGGAATAGCCCAACCGATACACACTTAGGAGCTGGAAATGTGCATCTGTGACCAAACCAGTACCACACAGACAGTGACAGCTTTCACCTCCCACGAGGCAAGAAGTGCTGCACCATTGAACTGATGTGATGGTACACAGTAACATGGTCTCACATTTAAGAATCTGAACTGGCAGTCAAACAAATCATCTGACTGACCTGCACAGACCTCCTGTTTTCCTAGGGAAGGATCTTGAGTACTACGTAAAGGAAACTAACTTTCTTCAGCAGTAGTACTGTGAATGCAAATTGAAAGAAACTCTCCTGGTGATGATTTCCAGAATGAAATGCCTCTCTGGAAAGCAGGGAATAAATTTGGGAATATGGAATGCTTTCTAAAGGACTTTCAATAGAACATAGTTGACAAATGAGTTGGTGTACAGAGTGGCTATGAGCTCTGCAGCATCAGCCAGCCCAAGAGATGTGTTGCTGTACTCACCAGACGTGTGAAACACATAGACAAAGTTCCTTCTCCTCCAGCCAGGGTAACGAGGGAAAGGTCTTCCATCTGGAAATACATTATGACTGTGGTTGCTCGTGCAGTTCTCCCAGCCACAGTTGTCAATCCATTCAGTCCAGTTGTAGACATAGACTTGCTGATCCTGGGAAGCTCTGGGAAGATCTGGGTGGAGAAGTAGGACATGCTCCCAGTCAAATGAGAAATGTGCAGAAAGTTAGAAAATAGGAGGCAGACACCTCAGGTTACAGGAGTTATTGCACTAAAACAACAGGTGAAGTGGAATATTTTTAGACTGACATTTGTTTTTTCTAAGTCTGTGCTTTGTTTTTTAAAGTAAATGGCAAATTGTTTTGGCTTGGCTTTAAAAAAAATTAAATATTTAGAAGACACAATTAAAAATTGCTTTCCCAAAACTAGCTGTACATTGCAACAAAATGCTAACGCTTCACTGGAGTAGTGGGGCTACCTGAACATTTGCGAAGCAAAATCTAAGGTTTTAAGTAGAAATAGCAGCTATGGAAGCACTGTGAGGAAGTGACTTACTTTGTTTTATCAGAAAAGGTTTTTATGGCATCTTTAAATAACATAGGCATGAATTTCAGTGCCTTAAAAAGAAAAAGACTAATAAAGACAGTTCCCTTCCCCAAACAGTAAAATAGATAAATAAATAAATAGAGAATATATCTCAGATGTTAAAAAACATTAGAAGATGAAAAGTAGAACTCAGGCTGACAAATTTACTGATATGCATTTAAATTAAAATTACTTTTATCTGTAAAAATTTGTTGAACATTTGTGGATTCAGAGGAAGAAAGGTCAAAAGCCAGTTTCACTCTAGAGCTGGGAGCTTCAAACATTGGAACTATGATAGGGTTTTTGCTCTGTGTAACAGTAAATAAGATGGGAAGAGGTGATTCTCTGATGAAAAGATTGCTAGCTTTTAAAAATACTTATTTTCTTGTTTGCTTTTAATGTTTACAATGTGGGAATGTGAGATTCACTCTTTCTTGAGGGTTTTTCAAGATGTAGATGATGGTTAGCAAGTNGCCACTGATCTTCTGAGGAAAGAAACTGGTGGGCACAGGCTATGTACAAGTGTAGTTATCAGTTAAAAGCAACATGGCTGTTGTTCACAGAGTGCCTCTGGGGTTTCAAAGACTGCTGACGTGTTTGTGCAGCACCATAGTCAGCTGTGTGGTGCAGGGAGATTGTCATTACCTACCCTGGGTACAGTTTCTTTCATATATTATGTTGCCATCACCATCTTCTTTCTGGCACTTGGGAAACTGGAGGGTCACAACAAAGGTCAGTCTGGATCCTACCAGAGCTGGGCTGTCAGTGTCCAGCTTGGCTGTCACCCTTCCACCTGTACACAAGAGAAGAGGCTTCACTGCAGTAGGAGATGCAGCAGCACAGCAGCTACCTTCAGCTGTGCACTATTTGCATTAGAAATTCTTTATTATTTCCAAGGGGTCTTGTGCTCCCAAGTCACTTGCACCCTTATCAAAACCCCAACTGAGCACAACCAGAGGGACTCATCGTATCCTTCCACATCACTTACTCATCTGTCATTCATTTCCTTCCTAGAGCTGAGAATATGGATTTTGCCCATGGGGGTCAATGTATTTTAAAGAAGAATAATTCTGTTGCTCCCCAGGGATACAGCCTTTAGTTGTCAGCTCAGACCAGGTGATAATAAACAGGGTCTTCACCCAAGTTGTCAACCTGATTGAGGCAGCAGTTGAAGCTGCCCTTTCAGGCATGTTTCAAATACTGGCTTGTCCCGGAGGCCTAGTCATCACTACTTCCTAGTCAGTATTAATGTCTGAGACTGTGAGCTGTGGGAAAGCATTTACTGTGACAAGTCACTGTTTTGTTTCCTTAGACAATGCACTGGGAATGGTACTAAAGGCAGGCATCTCTAATCTGCTATTCCTTGCAGCAGTGGTAGATGCTGCAGCCATGAAGAAAGCACTATAGCACCTGCTCTCTTCACTGAGGTGGATTTTCTGGCCAATTTTCTCAGTGTCTCTGAAATGCAATGTGCAATCACCTTTCCAGCAGTCCTTCCATCTGGGATCTCCTTCTTCCCAGAAAGGATAAAGCTTTTCATTCCACTTATTTTGATCACTGAACCAGCCTTGTATGTTCTTGTAGGATGTAACAGGAGAAGTTCTTCCCTGGCTTAACACGTCTTGAAATCCTAGAGAAAAAAGGAACATGCAGTGTAAAAACATTTTCCCTATTACCCTATAAACACATGGCTTTTGTGCTGAACTGCCTTCTTATTACAACTGTATTCTTGTACTGATCAGAAAACTCCACCAGTAGCAAATTATGGAATTTTATCATCACAGCTATAAACACATCAACCATAACCAACATAAAGTCCATTCCACCACTATCAGACTGTCAGTGCACTATTGCAAGCTTTTCAAAGAAAGAATAAAAATGTTTACAACATTTTGACCATATTGAGCAGTTATTTGTATGAATGGACATAAACCTGCAAAAATGAGGCTAGTTGTACAGGGGTTACTTGATTATTGATTGCTTTGTGCTTGCCTGGTAATAAATCTGTGAGTAAAAGGTTAACAGGATAAATTCACTCTGTGTCTGAATTGTGCTCTAGTAGTAGTTATGTCAGGAATTAATTCTGACTCGGTGAAGATTCTTCGGTCAGTTGGCTCGTGTTTTGGATGGGAGGGTGGTACCATTTTAACAGAAGCTGGTATTTCCAGAAAAGGAAATGTAGAGCTGAAGAGTAAATTCAATGTGTTTATAATATAACAACAAAATCATTTTAGCTACATGCCTTTTACTTTAAAATGTCTCAGGTATTTAATAACTTTAATAACCTCTTTCTTCTCATATTACTACAAATGATGGACTCAAACTTTTCCCAGGCCTTCCAGGATCTCTCTTTCTGTCACAAAGTACACTTAATGAAAAGCAAAGTAAATATGCAAGTAACCTGAAGGAACATGTCAGCTGCTGTGGGATGCCATAAAAACACGGTTAGAAGTAGGCTCGTAGGCAGAGTTCCATGAAGCCTTGGGGCTTGAAACAACTCTGTCATGCTAATCAGGTAACTGCTGGGTGTGCCATTCTGTCACAACATCAAGGGAGTTCAGATCTCTGCTCTCCATGGCTTTATTTTAAAGGTAGCTGATGCTAAATACTTCTGAGATTTATACCTAAGTGCAACAAAGAGCTGGATGACTTCAAGGAAAATGCAGAAACCTGTAAGAAGGGCAAGAATGGCCCTGTGTGCTGTGATGTAACCAGCTTTCTTGGAATTTCTTTGAGTTTTTGAAAAGGCACAGAGCAGGTGTAGCCAGTCTAAGCTTAGTCTTTATGAGCATGTGACTCCTAATTTTACCCCAAGAGAAAATTAGGTCAAAAGAAAAACTGGGTAACATTGTTCCTCAGAAACTTCTCAGGAAAAAAAACAGACTTGCAAAAATAAAATTACTTCACAAAAACTTATCAATTTCCATTACATTTAAGATCATTAAATTAATGTGTTATTTTAAATAAGTGTCTATGATTTTTTGTAATTTCTTTTTCCCATTGTCTTTGATTTGATTTTGAAATTATTTAATGAGTAAAAATGTTTTTATTTTGTCAGATCTAAACACTTCAATTTTTTTTTTCCAAACTGCTCAATTAAATAAAAAGAGCAGGAGCACTTCAAATTTTATAAAGGTTTTTAATTTTGAATTTTCTTTAACAGTTCTTGAATTTAGAATAATTTTTTTTGTCCAGCTTTGGTAATAACTGTGGTCGTTGCTTCTAAATCACAAGCTCCAGGGGCATTTTTCCGCCTCCCTGATGTGCTTTCTTTATTTCACTCAACTACAAAACATTTCACAAACTTCTGGACAAGACAAAGACTTTTTTTCAGATGAGCAAAGACTTCAGCTCTATTTTCTCTAACACATGCAACTGGAGATTTTTCAGTTGCTGAATTTAAAGGAACAGAAAGCTGTAACCTATTTCTTCTTTAACAATAAAAAATGCCCAAGAACAGATGTTGGTCATAACCAAAATTAGAGCAATTCAATTCAAAATATTGCACTCCGAGGAAATGATTACTGTAATAGTTTTGCTGAGGTGATCATAGGAGAAAAGGTCTTATACTCAGATAGAACTACTTCTTTCTCATTCTGGTTTTCATTTTGGTGAAAAATGTAGCAAAGACAAGAAGTTCAGTGTTCCCTGTGATAGTGCATTAGAGAGAATGAAAGCCACTGTTACAACTGCAGCAGTGGAACAATTACTCTGCTAAAGAGAAGGAAAATGCACTAGAAGTAAAAAGGCTGGTGTTATAGCCAAGTTAAGAAGAATGAAGAAAATTATGTTAACTTTCTAAAGTTACATATAGTAACATAATAAAGCAGAACAAAAAAAAAATAATTAGAGGAATAACTTGCAAAAACATTAAAACTACTAATTAAACTTTTTTTTCCCCCCCCCAAATACAAAAATAATGGAAAACTTGCCAGAAAGTTGGTACGGCCAAAGATGATATAGATACTAAAGAAGTGTTTGGGGAAGATTTATTGAAGATAGCAGAAAAGTAAGATATCTTAGTTTACATTTTCATTCACAAAGAAGGAGCTTAAGAGGTTTCTATGATAGACTTGTTTTCTTTACAAATATGAAGAATCTCTCACAGTGAAGTGTTGGCACACAAAAAAATAGTTATAGAACACATCAACAAAATTAAGAAGTCATCTAGATAGGAAGACTCAAAAACTGTAGAAGATATTCAACAGCTAAATAAATGAGCTATTAACAATAGCATGTAAAATCTTGCTTAAAACTGCCTCGGTGGCTGAGAAACAAAGGCTGGCAAATGTGATGACAGTTCTTAAAAACACTTCCAGGAAAGATTTCTACAATTACAAAAAGTTTGAGGCTCAGATTGGAGTAGCTGGTAGAAACATCAGTGAAGAACAGAATTAGCAGATACAGTGGATTAATATGATAGGCTGTAAAAAGAGCTCATTCCTCACAAACACATTCAAGTATTCAGGTTTTGCTGAGGGAGCCAGAGAGCATGGGAACATGACTGACCTGCTTGTTACAGTCTGCTTGAGTTCCAGGCAGCATTTAATGAGGTCTGTCACTAAAGGAATTAAGTTACGATGGGATAAAAATGAAGGATTTCACATGAATAAATAACTGGTTGGGATATGTGAACCAAAAGTTATGAATAAGTGGCCAGTTTTCTCATTTGTTGAAATAATTTTAAATGTTCCTAATTTGGAAAACAGGTGAACAGTAAAGTTTTTCAATCTGCTGAAAATAGGGTCTTAAGGTAGTAGAGAGGAGGAAGGTATGAGATTAAATGACTGAAGAATAAAATCATGTGAAATTCAGCATAGTTAGATGTAATTTTACTTACAGAATGAAGGGCTGTGAACTACCCATTGCCACTCAGAAAAGAGATCTCATAGTTCTCTTAATAATTGAGTTCTCATTAATAATTGAAAAACTTAGAAAAGTTTAGATAGAGAATGAAGATGAAAATGTCATTACAGCACTGTGTAGTTCCTTGTGTGTTCATGGCTGTCCTTTGCAGCTCAAACAGGGTGTAAGAGAAAGAAAAAATACAAGCAAGGTGGTGAGAGTGCTACACAGCAACAGAAGTGTTTCCTTATGATAAACAGTTAAACAGACTGTGTCTTGAGCCCATGGAAGAGCTGACAGAGGACAATATAAAACCAGAACCATGACCAGCATGGGGGAAGAAGCAGTTTGACACTGTTTCTGACAGCACAAAAGTTAAGGAGAAACTAATGAAACCAGCTGGTTATAGGTTCTCAGCATATAAATTATATTTCTTCATATAGGCACAGACAAATGTGAAATTTCTTGCTGTCAGGATGCCAGAAATGTGTCTAGGTTGCTGTCAAAGTGTATGAACAGATGGAAGAAAGGTCCAGTAAAAACTGGCACATATAATGACTTTGCATCTGACAGAGGCAGTTCTGGTGCTATAAATCATCAGAGGCTGGGAAAGTGTCCTGAGCAAATACCAGTGTACACTTGCCCAGTTATACATTCATTACTGGTTCCCACTGGAGACAGGTACAAAGCTAGACTGATGCTCAGCTGGACCTCAGCTTTTAAGGTCTTCAGTTTCCTTACCATAGATTCTGGAATTTGAGCCTAAAATCCCATTCCAGCTTCTCATTTCTGAGTTCAGGGAGTAAGCCCAAGACCTGAGTCAAGCTGGGCGCCCAGAAAGACTCAGAGGATCAGCCCAGTGCTTGTCCAGCACAGACTGACATCTAATCCCTTAACAACGTGAGGGCTGTGTGAGGTTGGGGGACACAGGGCTGGGTGTCGTGGCAGGGAGTGCTGCCACTGCCCTGGCTTTTCCCAGCTCAGCTCAGCTGAGCTAACTGGGAGAAGTCCACTCTGAATCTGCCTTTTTAGCCACGCTTGAGCTGGAGAAGACCTGTTGGAAATTTGTTGAAATGAGCCAAAGGCTCTAGTCAGCTGTGTGTATCTGTGGAGCATAGGGAATAGATGATGGCACAGCTCCTGGCGTGTTTCTCCAGCCCAGTTGACACCCAGAGGCAGGCAGCCCCGAGGTGGACATCACTGTCACCTGCGGGTTCCCATGCACAGCTCCAGCAACTGCCCTACATGTGAGGAGCTTTCACTGCTCCAGGATGGGTTGTCAAACCCAGGGAGGCAGGGAGAGAGGATGAGGAGAAGGGAACACTCACGTGTGGTGGCAGCACACAGCACTGCTTTGGCCAGGAGCAGGAACGCAAGGCGGTGGCGAGCGGTGCTCATGGTGCCGCAGCCCCGCGTCGGCTCGGTGCACACGGAGGAGCTGAGGGTGCTGGTGCCTGCACACGGCAGCTCCTCCAGTCCCCACGGAGAAGTGGGAATGAAGTTTCTCCGCTGCTCTGCTCTCCAATTAAATGAAGGGCCTCAGGATTCATCATGTGATGGAATTAAGCAGAGATGCATGATTTTGTCTTCAGCTTCTTTCGGCTCATGTGCTTATGACTCACTCCTTTTGCTTTCAGCATTCCCTGGGATTTCTGAGAGACCTGTTTAGAGCCACACCATTTACCTCGCAGGCATATTTATACTAGTTTTGCGCTAGGATAATTTTTGTACTTAACTTGTTTTTAAATTAGAAACTTTTTTTTTTTCCCCAGAAATCCAAATTAACTCTTGCCCCAGCCTGATTTGCAAGTATTACTGCAACAGCTTCACTGCATTTGATGGACCCATCACACTCAACCTTGTGTCTCTGCCCACATGCTGGGCAACAAGTGTGAACTAAATGGAGACTGGCCAATTCTGACACATCTGTGGACTTGGCTCCTGATCAGAGTTGATTGTTACGGAAAATGTTATTTAAACATTTAGTATCACGTGTGAACCATCCAACCACAGTTGCACATATGATGGACTGTGCAATCACAGACTATGTTTAGTGCTGACCATTCAATATCTAGCTCACAAGAGCTACACAAATACTTCATAGTATGTACTTCATGGTGTATAGAGCTGTAGGAAAAAAAGACTTTGTTGCCCAGCCTAATAATGAGGTATAACCAATGGCTCAGGAGGAGTTAGGGAAATACAGGCAGATTGGCAAACTGCACTTAGTGGTTCATATTCAGGTTGAACATGCTCAGCCAGCCCAGGTGTTCTTCTTCAGGCAGTGCAGTAACTGAATTTCTTTTCAGCCCTGGCAGCCTTGAGAAGTTTCTTGCTTTCATTTGCAGCAAAGGACAAGCTTTGGTGAGATGACAGGGTGTAGAAACAAGTATGGTACTCAAGACAGGAGTTCAGCAGTGGCTTCAGTGATCCCAAAGTATGCTGGTGAGCAAGACAGAGGCTATCCAGAAACCAGTGAGCTGGGCAACAGAAAATCTTTTTTTTTTTTTTGTTCAAGGGCAGATGGAAGTTGGTAAGTCCAAGGCACTGTCAAGAGAAGAGGTTGCCCAGTGGAAGAGGATTTTAGCACTGTGACTACTTACTATTTTTATTTTTGATTTGTTCTTAGTTTCTTCCATTTTTCTAACATTTTCTATTAGCTAAGTCATTGTCACTACCCAGAGTGCCCCAGCCAGCATTTCTCTCACCAATGCAGTCTCTGATGTCCAGTCCTATGCATTTTGCATATGTAGACCCCATGCTTCAGCTTCCTCCTGGCTGGAGCCACCTTCCCTCCTACTGCCAGCCAAGTAAAAGGGTGAAGGCAATCACCCTAAGGATACCAGGCTTGTTTAAACTAAGCCCTCATTATCTGGCAGGAATGAGAGGAAGCAAAAAGCCAAAGCTGTGACTGACTATGCAAAAAAATCATATGACTGCAGCGTCCTCATGTGATTGTTGGTTTTTTGTTGTTATGAAAACAACTACATTCCCAGTTGAAATGTCAAGTTTTGAAGCCATTCACAATTATTTTTTAATCCATGTGGGACATCAACTTTAATTGCATTCCCTTGTTTCCAGGTTGCTGATCCTAGAAGTGAAAAGTGACCTTCAAACACTGTGTTTTATCACTGGGGGCCTGATCCAAATTCTGCTGGGGAGAAAGGATGTTTAATTGTTTGTCCCCAACAGGGTTTTGAGAATCTCCAGAGGAAAACTGTTGACAGCAAATGCATGTTAATTAAAATAAAAAATGTATCAGCCTAAAAACAATGAATTTAGTTAAGACGGAGTTTTTTGCCATGTTATTTGGTACATGAAATTGTTAAATAAACATTAAGTTGACTCTCTCAGTAAGGGCCAGCTGGTGGAAATTAATAAATATTACATGTTGTAAATAGACTTCAGGGGCACTGAGGATCAGGCCTGCAGTTAGAGGAATCCAAACCCACCAGGGCTGGGATAATGACTAAAAGGTGGCTGCACTGTGATGCTGCAGTCCTTTGCATTCTCCCTCCTCATCTCTTGGGCCTTAGACCTGAAGCACCGACACAGAAAACGGTTGTGCTGTGGATGCAGCTGACTGTGTTAGCAAGAAAAGAGGAAAGGAAAAATCTGTATAGGAAGGGAAGAAAAAGCTAGGAGGAGTCAGTTGAAATAGGAGGTGGTTGAGTCACCATCCCTGGATGTGTTTAAAAGATGTATAGACGTGGTGCTTGTGGCTATGGCTTAGTGGTGAGGTCGGTAGAGTAGGGTTAATGGTTGGACTCAGTGATTGTAAAGGTCTTTTCCAACCTTGATGGTTTTATGATTCTATGAGTAGAGATGTAAAAGGACTGAGGAGAACACTAAAAATGCCAAGGAAAAGCACAAGAGGTGAAGACTGAAGGGACTAAAAAAAAAACCTCAGCTGACTTCTCCAAATGTCCTAGCCATAGTTGACTATTTCTGAAGATGAGTCCATCTGAAATGCTGGAGAGTTGCCTGAAATCTATAGATCATCACCAGATCTGAAATTAACTTTATCCTTTTTACATTATTATACTTGGTCTCTGAGAAACAGCTTGGCAGTTAAAACAGCTGAACTCAATTGTGCATCTGTAAAAGATAAAAGACTTAAATTATATCCTAAATTTTCTCCCAGAGAAGGAACACACATTCAGAGAGATTTAGGGCTTAATCTGACAAAGAAGTGGGTGGGTATGAAATGCTTGGTACTTCAAGAGCTTTGGTGCCTCCGTTTTTCCAACCCATGGAGGAGAGATTCCCATCTCTGCTAGCTGAAGGGCTGTCAGATGACAGGGTGTGAGCACATGATGGGTACCTGCGTGTCTAGACGCTGGCAGGGCTGGCAGGCCGGCCCCGCTATCACGCCGCCATCGCTGCCACATGGCTGCAGGATTCTCAGTCTTTGCTGATGGGAGCTCTGGAAAAAAAAAAAAAGAAGTATTTGAATGAACTTGACTTTAGGCCAAGCCAGCAAAGGAAAATTCTATTAACTTGTTTTGGCAACCAGGTGGTTTTAGGTAAATGCTGTCTGCCATTACCAGTGGGCTCTCAAGGGAACGCTGCCTAAACTGCCTCTCTGGGAAGGAATCATCTCTCTCTTCACATGGGCCAGAAGCAGCTGACTGAACCCAAAGTGTAAACAAAGCTACATTAGCAGCCTGCAGTCCTTCTTGTTCTAAGGGAGGAGGGGGAAAAAGCTCTACAATAGCTCCTGATCAATTGATGGCACTATCCACTACAATTTATCCCTGAAAAATTAATTAACTCTTGCAACAGGACAAATAGGTTTTTAGTAATTCCAGCTTCTTCCTTTCTAATTGCTTTTGTGATAACTAAAGCTACACATTTTACTGGTTTTTATGGAAAGGTAATTCCTTGCAGTCATACTTTTCTCCAAATTCCTGTGTTGGGGCTGATGTTTTCCAAAATTAGCACTTGACCACAGCATATAATTCTGGAGATTTCTACATTTCTGAAAAAGTAATTTTTATCTTGATTTCCTCTAGAGCAAAGGCTCTAATCACCATGCCAGCTCTCCACCTTTTTATGGGAGTCTCTCTGTTGGTTTCTCCCTACAAACACTAAACTGACTACTCAGTCACAGCCACGTGTGTGTCAGAGTGCCCCAAAATGTCTCATGAAAGCAGGATGTGGGGAAAGTAAAGGAACCAAAGAAATAATCTGCAGCACTTTGACATCAGCAAATCCTCACAAGAGCCCTAAGATACAGACCCACAGAGCACCCTGGTGCCCTCAGCCCTCACATGGGAGTGCTCACTAATTCGTGCAGATGACCAGCAGTTTAAAACAAAGCACAGTAACAGATACTGACCCTCCAGACCATACAAGGCACTTTTTTTATTTTGAAAAAACAATTTTTTTTCGATGTCTCTAGGCAGGTTTTGGCTTTTTCTTTAACTGTGGTGTAGATACAAGGAGGAGGTGTAGCTATCCTGGTGGTCTCAGTACTCTGCTGCTGTAGGCCATGGTCTTTTAAAAGCTTGTTCTGAGTGCACCTCAACTGACCCACTTTCACTTTTGAAGCTGCCACAGTTCATTTACAGCCTGGACATTGGTTTTCCTAGATTACTTTTCTCATACTGATCTAATAAACTGTTAGGTGTCTGGATTATATTCACAATGATTCATCACTGTCCTCTTCCTGTCAGGAGAGGACTGTGAAAGTGGATGATTATGACTGAGAACCATATTTTACATCATATTACAGTAAAATCTATCCAGGCTTCCTTTCCTCAAAGAGGTTTTAAAAGATAGATCTTTGTATCACTCAGCTCAATAGGGATCAACCAAATTATTGCTGAAAAGTTCTGTCTCTAAAGGCAAACATTTATATTTTGGCCAGGAAAAAGAGAAAAATTTATTTTTAAAAAAAGTAATGCAGGAGCAATCAAACCAAACCAAAAAGTTTATGTATCAAAGAGAATATATTCAACAAGAATATCTGCTGTGTATTCACTTTGGCGGGAAGACACTGAAGGAGAAGCAGTGTCACAGATAAAATCTGCTCCTTTAAAGTTTTTCCAAGAAACAGTATAAACTGCATGTAGCCAATCGTACCTTATTCCCTGTATATGCTGTTTTTCACTTATTATGGGCTGGGGATAAGAGTTGAGCACAGCTCAGTTTTTTTTATGGTCCAGTGAAATTGCCTTGACTGCTCAGGAAATAACCTCAGCACTTCCCTGAAATAGGAGTCCGAATAAATGAAAATGCTGGCAGCTGAACTTTAGGATAACATACTCTTTAATGTGTTAAACAGAGAGATATGAACAACATTCTGCAATTTTTTTTCACTGTAGTACCATTGACTCATGGCATTAATTCAGACAGTAACCATTTCCCTAGATGCTAGACCCAGTAGAAGAATATAGAGGCAATGTAAAGGGGAGGAAAAAATTTGAATATATTATATAGCAAACAGCTTTGTGTCTAGAAGCTAACTTTAGATAGTAGTATTTCACAGAATCATAGAATGTTAGGGGTTGGAAGGGACCTCTGGAGATCACTGAGTCCAACCCCCAGCCAAAAGCAGGATCACCCAGGGCGTGTTACACAGGAACACTTCCAGACAGGCAAACTCTGAGCAAGTGGAGCTGTTGTGTTCCTAGGGTTGTGTTGCTGCAACCCTGAGACTTAAATCTACCTGGATCCTCCTTCTGTGGCTGACATCATTGAGGGGAATTCATTTGGGGACCTGGTGGGAAATAGAAGGATAAATGTGATAGTGTTCCATTTTGGCTCAGGTTTTCCATGTTTATCTACTGCCACTTGCACAGAATGGTCACAGCTCGCTGAGACCTGGGCTAAGCAGTGAGGAGCAGTCTGGCTGTGCCATATCTTGCCACTTCCCACGTACGAGCATCACCACATCGCCCTGTGTTTGGCTGCTGCAGCATGGCAGGGTCAGATGCTGCTGTTGCAGTGCAGCAGTGGCAGGGGAGGGAGGATGTCCAGGCTGCTAATGCTGTTGTGCAGCCCTCAGATCAGCACAGGGTGCAGCCCTGGCCCTCTGACACATGGCTGGGGGAGCTCCTGCTTGCAAAACCTTTAATGGGAACTGCTTGTTTTCTTTCACTGTGAGAATAGTGTATTTTAACGCACTACTCCCAGATTCACAGATATTAGAGGTTGGAAGGGACCTAGAAGATCATCTAGTCCAACCCCCCTGCCAGAGCAGGATCACCTAGACCAAGTCACCCAGGAACAGATCCAGGTGGGTCTTAAGTGTCTCCAGAGATGGAGACTCCACAACCCCCCTGGGAAGCCTGTTCCAGAGCTCTGGCACCCTCACTGAGAAAAAGTTCTTCCGTGTGTAAAAATGCGCTACATAATAATAATAAGAATAAGAAGAATAAGGAGAATAATAACAATAATAAATGCGTTACATAATAATCTTTAACAATTCTGGTCATATGTGGGCAGGGAAATACATCACTACGTATATTAAATACATAGGAGTTAGTCTTTAGAGTTCGTCTTAAACACTAATATAATTTATTTATAGTCTCTGTGATAAGAACAGTAAATTTGCACTACTTCTGTTTTAAATCCACATTGGAATGTGGATATTTTATTTCAACTTTCTTTGCCAGTACTGGAAAGCCTAACATGACTTTATTTTGTTACTGCATGAGAACCAAAAAAATCGATTTAACACAGCAGCCTACTTACAATCTCTGGCTTAAGTGAACCACTAAGGATAAAATCTCTCTATCTGATATGTGTAATGCACTAATCACCATAACTCTGCACAGGAAATACTATACGACTTGATAAGAATCATTACAGAAAATGTGTATGAATCATGTAACAGAAAAGATCTAGTTCATATATCTGTAGTTTAAATTGTTTCTCTTAAAAGAGCAAAAGAGCTTAACAAATCTTCCCTCAGCCAAGATGCATCATTGCAGCTGGTTGCTGAGGGCACTGCTGCGCCTCGGTGGTTTTGGAGGAAGATAAAACTCCTCTGTGTCTGCCCAACACAGGGGGCTGCATTTTCACTGCATGTAGTTCACTTCTGCTGCATGTGGAAAGAAGTTGAACAGTTATAAAAAATAATTCAGATTCAGTGTAAGATAGTTGCAGTCCTTCTCAGTAAAGGATATTATATCCAATTTGAATAGCCTGAATTTAATCCTGTACTGTGTCTGATGTCAAAGTGTAAAATACTGAAGCGTCCTGAAGAAAAGAATATAAAGAAATGAGACTCATAAGTGAAGAGGAGGAAATTGGATTGTATATTCAGACCTCTTTAAATTAGCATTGATTTTTCATGCAGCTGTGGTCAGTGATGTTTGGATGAAGGAAAAAAAAAAAAGTTTTTATGAAATAAAGACAAAATGATAAAATGAAAATAGAGATCATTTGATCTCTTAGTTACCAATTGTTTGGTTCATTTCCAGATACCTAATCTTCTATTGTTGCACAATACAAAAGAACTTTTGGCAAGAAAAAAAGGTTATCAAAATGGTGCTTTGTAGAATGAAAAATAAAAACATAAGAAAAAACAGTGTTTGCTAAGATACAGACACCAAGGAAATTGGTGGTGTAAATTATTCTTCACATAGAGATTTTCTTCACAGTTCAGCTTCTATGGATGTTCTGATAACAATACATCAGATGGGTTCTGAGGGCAGTCTATTTGATTATTAATAAATTTCCAGGTATTTTAATTTTATACATATCAAGAAGTTTAATCAAGACTTTGGCAAATGTAAAGAAGTGTAGTATACAGCCCAAATGGCTATATTTATTTTATTTGGAATATAGTAGGAAGGTAGAGCTTCTTTACCTTGTCATGATATTTGTTGTACAGGATAAAATTCAAAAGTCTGAAGCTGGGAGCAAACTTGATGAAGATGATTTTCTGTTTTGGCACCTGAATTACTGGATTTCACTGATGCACTAAAGTGCCCTTCCCCTCCTGAGCCCCTTTTTCAGAAAGAAAATGTTGAAAACATCATTAATGCCTGGGCTGCTTTGCAGAGTGTCTGCAAGACAGGGTTCTTCCTCATCCTCTCTTGTCTCAGCCATCCAACCAGTGAGAGAAAGCACGATGAGGGGGTGGCCAAACATCTGCTGCTGCTGGGTAAAAGGTGCATGAATATGAGGAAGGAGACTCCACTACCACCCTGCTCTTTGGGTAAATAACTTACTTTGCTTTCTAACAAGTAAGGGAGGAAGATCAAGAGGAGGGAGGGTTAGTAATACTATAAGCTCTTGGAATTACAGCAGCCATAAATAGAATAAACAAGATGCATTATGACATTTTTGAGGCCGTGTGTAGCAAGGCTTAAGGACACTGAGTAAAGTCACAGGGCAGGACATCTGCACTGTTCCATAGCAACACGAGCTGGACATCAGGTGACATTTGTTAGAAAACCTCCAGATGGTGTGTTCATGCAGATGGGAGTCAAAAGCTCCAGAAAAGATAATCTCCTTGAATTTTTTTTTTCTCAAATAACAGAACCTGTCTCTTCATTGCAGCTCTGTTGTGAAAGCAGAGGGACATGCAAACTCTTCCTTACATAAAACTTTGTTTATAATTGTCTTTCCTATTGTATTTGAATGTTTTTCATGTGTTTTCAGATTATGCAGAAGTCTCTCTCATAATGTAATTGTAGTAGATATTTTGAAATTTTAAAAACATTTCAGGTTATTTACAACAGAAGAAAGGTGATTTTCTCTTGGGTGGGGAACACCAAGTCGTCCAGAGCTTGAGTCTTTCCCTTAAAACAGCCATCCTTGATACACAAGAAAGGCTTTGTCTCTATGTCTGATTAGAACATAAATAAGAACTATTCACTATTTAAATCAGAGCAAATACAGACTAAGACAAAGCAAGCAGTTTAAAAGAGACTCCATTCTCACTTGTTGCATTCTCGTTGGACAAGTCCTTTTCTTTTGCTACACCTTACTCTAGTTCCATTTCAGTGGCTCTAGGGGCTGTAGGAATGTCTGTAAGGGTCTGTTTCCCAGTAGTGACCTTTAGTTGCTTTGCTTTCTGAATCCAGATTCCTTTGGTGTTTAAGTGAGTCAGTGCTTTTGCAGAAGGTTGTATGAAGAAAGACTTGATGGACACAAGATTTTTTGCTAATAATAATTTATATATATAATGCTGAGAACAGGCAACTCTGTTCTTCAACATATATCACAATCTTTAGAGAGAACTTTTAAATTCAGTTAAAAAATGACTGGCCTGGGGGATTATAGTGGACAGGTTGAGAGACCAGTATTTAATGGTATTTAAATTAAATGGTATTTAATTATGTTTCTTATGTACCTACAGACTACCAAAAAGAAGCAATTTTGAACCAGTCTATATAACCTTTCACTTACCTTTAAAATCTCCAAATAAGCAAGTATTGATTTAAATCCTAGCAGCCTACAGCAGGTTTTCAAATTGAAAAGGGTGAGGAATTTTAAAATGTCATAGGAATAAAGACAAGCCTTATCTGGTTAGGAAAAAGGGTTCCTTTGATGTTTGTACCTTCTTAAGCTTCTATGTAATTAAGAACTGGCAAAATGAACTTGCTATTAGAACCACTCAGTACCACAGCAGTGTTTAGTGGGCATGATCTGCTATCACTGCTCTGTGCTAAGCATTTCATTACCATACAGTGATCATGCAGGCAGCCAAGCAGCAGCACTGCAGGAGTGTTTGATGTGTTCTGGTTGTCCTGCAGCATGTCAGCTCAGACAGTCTTCTACCATGCATGCTTTGGTGCCCTGGATAACCACAACCCTACTAAGTAGTTGCCTACTATCTATATAATTCAGTGATCATAAACAGAGGTTTCTGTTGTGTTGAACTCTTGTAGTAGACATAGAGCTAGCAGGTAGCCTTTGGTGGCTCTCAATTTGGCCAATACAGGCAGCAGCATTTGAGAGGCAGGAAGAGAGTGTGGCAGCAGAGAAGCAGTAGCATGGCTACACCCTTTGTCATAGAATGAATGCTTTGAGGATCCAGGGTATGAACCCCAGTGGAACCAGTGTGCACACAGAGAGGAGAAGGTGCATGCAGATGCAATCCTCTGCTAGGCACCCAAACAAATGTTTACAGTCATCCTTTTCTCATGATCATTCTGAGGGACTTCTCAACACCTGAATCCTTGCTCTCACCCTCCCAGGCTGCAGCAGGCAGCTGAAGCAAACTGGAAGGAGGCTCTGCTCCCTGGCAGTGCAGTGTTGTGGGAGCAGTGTAATAGGACTGAAAGTCTGATCAAGTGTTTTTCTGCTCTTTGCTTTCTCTTGCCTTACACTTGAACTTGCTTGGCTGTTTCAAAAGTGTTAAGACTTGTAAGTGGTCACCATCTGGAGAGAATGGTCTACGAGATGGCAGAAGCTATGTCAAGTCAGAGGAGATGTTGTTACTGGTTCAGCAGCATTTACTTGTCAGAGTCATGCTGTGGTGTCTGCTTGGGTTTCAGTTCACTGGTGAGTCTGAATGTTCTAACTTAGACCTAGGTTGCCTCGAATGTTTTTGGAGCCTTTTTTGGGGGAGCAGTGATTGCCCTGTAAAGTAAAGGAGGCTGCACACAGTGATATATGGTCAGCTGTACCAGTTTGGACAGAGGGAGCCAGTGACTGAGCTTCCTAGGCCTGCCATGTGATGGACAAACACCTCAAATCAAGTGTTTATTCAGACTCAGACTATCCTGTAGATTAAGCCATATGGAATAAGTTTTGTTAGGTTTAAGATTAGAAGATGAATGAATTTATTGCAAATCTATTCAGCTGATATTTTTAGCAATCACTTTCTTTGAAATAATCTGTGGGTATGTGAAATGTCTTGAAAATTTTCACATTTTGGTAGAAATTGTATTTGCTGCCAAAGGAAAGAGCAAGCTTATTTATATAGTGTGTCATACAATAGGATGAAGGGTTAGTGATTTAGTGAACAATTATTGATAGAAACTGGCCAGAAGGCAAAAAATATTATAACAATTCTCTTATTTTAGTAAGATTGTTATTTACAGTTTCACTTAAGTGAAAAGTTGTTCACAGTTTTTATTTCACTATAGAAGCTCTTTTGCAGTGATCCTGCTTTCCCTATAAGCTCTGGAAGGCTGGAAGATCCTACACTGGCAGGATACTAGGAATGATGAGGCTTGGGGTTCATCAGCACAGCTCTTAGATCATGAGTAGTTCTATTTATTTCAATTAAGAATGAAATGGGCAGCAAGTTAGGAATCCATTGTGAAGTAGGAGCCTCAATTCTTTGTTACATCTCAACTAACAAACTCAATATTTCCTTTTGTTCATGTTTGAACACAGAAGAATTTTGCTTTGATACCTGAAATAAACTGGTTTTGACCCATGGAATGTGCGCATGAAAGTTGGTTTCCTATAGATTGGTGCCCTATATCCTCTGTAATACCCCAATGGGGCAAAGCTCTGTCCCACTACTCTAGATACTAGATTTACATGTGTGCTGATCAGCCAGCCAGTTGTTAACAGTATTCATAGCAGCTGAGTTTTCACCATTTTTCTTCCAGTTGCAACACTAATTTCAGTCTCCTTCCTCAATCAGCTGCCAGTTCTTACTACAGCTGAGTCATATTTGAGACTTAAACATCTGGAAATTTGCCATAGGGTTAAAAAAACAACTCAGGAAAACCTGCTATAATTTACTAATTTGTGTATTAAACCAGAAAACGTAATGAATTGGACCTCAGCAGTTTTCTGCCTCCTGTGTACTACTGCAGAAACTTAAATTGCCCTTTAAATTTCCCTTCCATAGGGAAACTTTTAGATGGCTAGGAGCCAGCATCACAGCTCTGGGGCATCTTTGCTAGAGTCGGGTTCACACTGAGGGTCTGCAAGAGCTGAGCAGGGCACACAAGGTGCACAGCATGCAGTGTGGCTCCTTGGCTTTTCAGTCTTCCAGCCCACCTCCTGTGCTCAGTGCACTGTCACAAACCCGGGATCAGAAGTGGGAATGCTGTAAAAAGCAGTATAGTAGCTCTTGTATACCATGGCCTGCAATATATATGGACTCCTGAGGCTGCATAGATATAAATTACAGACACACACACACTAACAGATTAAGAAAAAACCAAACAACAACAAAAAAACCTCCCAAAACAACAGCAACAACAAAAAGCAAAACCACACACATTGTTTTCATGTGATTTTTAGTTACTTTATAGGACTCCCTTTGTTCATGACTGTTTCTTTTATGTTCCTATTGGAAGAATAAACCTTCTCAAAGTAGATCATCGTAAGGATGGAATGTGTCCAGTGACCACTTAAGTAGGAGAAAATCTCTTTGCTGCCAAAACCAGTTTATTGCAGCTGTGATCAAGAAGCCTCTTGTGTGCAGTTGTTTGCTCTCCAGTACTGTATTTAATATTGAGACACTCTTCTAATCTCTTTAATGTTACCCAATATTTTTTCCAAACTAAAAGTAGATCAATAGAGAAGAAAAGCTCAGAGAGAACACTTGGGTTTTTATTTTTTTCAGCACAGACAGAACAGCCTTTTATGTTATCAGATGTCCAACATAACTTGGTGACCTCAGCATGCACCTATTATTGGCAACCAGATGTAGTTCCTTCTGCAAGGATGAACTTGTACTGCTTGTGCTACTTGTATAATGGGTGCTCTTTGATAGGCATTGCTCTGTAGCTTTACTGTGAAAAGAAGGATGTGCTTTAACTATATAACCCAAAATAAGGATGTCCAGGCAGCTTTCCCCGGCAGTGTCATGAATTTTAGCAAACATACCCCAGTACATTATGCCTGGTTTTTCCCTCTTTTACCTTTGTACAGCATTGCTCAGACAGTATTGCTTATCTGCTAGTTGCCAGAGGAGGAGAAAGAGTGAGAAGAGACGATTTTCTTTGCCAAGATGCCAAGAAGCCTTTATTTATTAATTTACAGCTCTTTTTATACGCTTTTAACCTCAAGGTAATTGGACAAGAAACCAGCCACCCCTTGGGGTGATTGGCTGGGGTGCCACAGCACCCATAATCAAAACATCTTTCTATTGTTTTACAAACAAATGCCACCAAGGTCACAGCTGGTGTGAGTCTTTGTGATCCCACGAGAAGGAAAATTCCAGGCAGTAGTTATTTTAGCATCCACAAGATGGGAAAAACACGAGAAAGTTCATCTGACTGTTAGCAGATACGGATTATTGAGCAACAGTCAGCAGGCAGACTGCAGTTGTTATTGTGTGGAGGCCTGGAGGTGCTGCCTGGGCTGTCTGGGCTGTCTGGGGCTGGGTGACAAAAGCTGTGGTGCCACCTCTGGCTCCAGCACAGCTCAGGGCAGAGCCCATTCCTGGAGCCTGTTCCCTACTGAGGGGGTGGGGGCTACAGGCCAAGTCAGACAGGGAGGTGTGGCACCGGATCAGGGCTTTCTAAGAGAAAAAGAAACCTTCTGCCCAGTTTCAAAGCTCTGGAGAACCTCAACCCATCTCTCGTCGGGGAGGGTGGGTGTGGGAAGGAACATTTAGTGTCTCTGAGCTTTCTAGGTGTGGATGCAGAAGTACAGCCAGGGGCAGCTGTCCGGGAAGGAGGGAGGAGATGTCCAGGGATTACAGGAGATGTTTAAAGGTTAACGGGGAAATCTCCCATGATGTGGAGCCTGAACGTGCGAGTCCAGAGCGCTGAGGGACAGCAGCTTGAAGCGGCCCCATCTGCAGAGAGAAGTCCCTCTGGAGCCGTCTGGGCCCCCAGCTGCAGGGCTCTGCTCCTGTACTCGGGCTGCCTCAGGGGTCTCGGGTCATTCAGCAGCACCAGGTCCCCCCGGGGGCAGCTCCCTGCACAGCCCGTTCCCAGCTGGGCGGGAAGAGTCGCAGCCCCCCGGAGAGGAGCTGTGTGTGGGGCCCTTTGCTGAGCACAGCCTGCGTGGAGAGGCCCTGCGACTCAGCAGCCCTTCAGCCTCAGGAGCTCTCCAGACTGACGTGCCACGGCCCCGGCTGAAGGCAGCAGAGCTCCTGGAGGCCGGGCCTGGCTCTGGTGCTGGGCCAAGCACCCGCAGAGAAGCTCCAGCAGCAATTGGCTTTGCAAGGGGCGGGTGGTGCCCGGCCCCGGGGGAGCTGCTGAGCGAGCAGCAAGGCCACAGGAGACCACCCAACACACACCAACTACAGTGTTCTTCTCCACCCCAGCTACTGTCCTCTCACCAAACAGAAACATTAAGCGGCTTCAGGCTTTTTTTTTTCTGCAACCCATGATGATAAACTGCAGTTTCAGTTTTATAACAGTTTAGTTCTATTTCATTGTTACAGGTGCTTCAGGAGAAGCCCATACTCGCAGAAATGAACTGCAACAATCTCATGTGACTATAAGGAGAGTTTGATACTGAAGTCCATCAGAAACCAGAACTGAGCAGATACTTGCCAGGCTGAGAAAAACTCAACAGCGCTGGTTAGGCAGAAAAGCCAAGCTAACAGAGATGAGAACTGTACCTCATTAGTCTCCCTTTAAAAGTGATGTGACACATGGTTTGCACTCATGCAAATGTTACTTGTTTGATGCATACAGGAGGGTGGGTTTATTCTGTATAATTAGAACTATTCTGATTACTTTGTGGGGCATATGCAAGGGCTCATTTAATGTGATTTGCAAAGATAAGACTCCACAGAAGACCTGAATTACTAGAAAGCATTTAGTTTGCTAAGGGTGCACTGCCCTAAGGAAACAGAAATTCAGGTGGAACAGGCTATAAGTGCTGTAGGTAATTCAAGAGCACCAGATTGCTTTTCTGATTACTATTCTGATTGCTATTACTTAGCACCTTAGCGTATCTGCCTGCTGGAAGGGGGAAGATGTAAAACTTGTTTCTTATATCTCTTTCTCATGTGACATGGGAAAAACAAACCCTGCTGCCTGTGGAGGAAAGACACTTCTTCTGTTCTCTGTTTTAAGATCTGGCTTTGTTCTTTGGCTGGAGGTAAGTTCCACCAAGGAGCCTGTTGCAAGATATGGTGTTTTAAGAACGTGCCCAGCTTTATTTTGCAGACCTGTGTCAAAAAAAGACTAGGCTGCAAGGCTTGAGCACACAACCCATTTGAGCTTCACTCAGAGGTTTAACTGCAAGGCTCAAGTAAACATTTGGAATCTCCTCAAATTATTTATAACCATCAAAAAAATAAGTACTTTTGCTTGCTAAGATATATATCCCCAGTTCCCTAGCACACCCCTTAAGCTGTCACTTACCTGAATAGTTATTAGAAGTCTAGCAAGTCAATTAGCTGATTCCCTTACTGACTAGTATGGCAACTTAATTATCTGTTCTCCCACTGTGTTGCAGTAAACTCACATCTCACAAATATTTTTTGCTTGCCTTTTGTATCAGTTCCTGCATTACATTCTCATTGATTTCCACTGCCCCCATTTCAAGTCTCATTGCAATAGATTTCCACCATTTCAGGGATATCAATCTTGCTTCATTGCCCTTGTATTATTAATAGGCCTTTTGTATCCTTCCCACACATACATGTTTGTAACAGCTTTTCTTTCCTTATCCTTCTGGCTGCTATTAATTTATTGTTGATGCCCTTCACTTTGCTCTTGGAGGCTTGAATCTGGTTGGTCCATCTTCCTTCCTTGGGTTAAGACTGCCTGACTGCTTCCCAGTGCATGGAGTGAAAGTGCAGAGCATGTGGCTACCAGAATGCTTAACTTTTAAGAGAAAATTTTAATGCTTCCCCACACCCCTCTTCTCTGCTACTAGTCATACCACCTGCAGGACAAGGGCAGAGAAAATTCTGTTTATTAGATGCTGGGTTTCTTCCTCTGCTGGAGCAGTGGGGCGTTGTTCTATGGTGCAGAGCCAGTCTCAAGTGCTTCCATCTGAGGATTAATCAATGATCTCTTGGAACCCCAAACTTCACATCATTCATCATATTAGTCTGTTGTACCACACTGCAGGAGTGTCAATGACTCGTGAAAATACCACGTGGAGCTTGAATGTTCCAGCCTGTGTCACAGACCTGCTTCTTCTTCTACCCAGGACATGTTGCACCTCTCTGCTTGGACCTTCACCTCCTGTTTTGTGTTCTCAAACAAGGTCCTGGAGGTGAGATCTGTGAGTTTGCTGCCACCCTGTAAGTGTTTTTACATGCCAGAGCACACTATTAGGACTTTCTGGAGAATGGCTACAAATAAAAAAAAAGCGGTTAAAAAAAAAAAAAAAGCGGTTAAAAAAAAAAAAAAAGCGGTTAAAAAAAAAAAAAAAGCGGTTAAAAAAAAAAAAAAAGCGGTTGCAAAAAAAGAAAAATAAGAAAAATGAAAGGATTGTAGCTAACGGGAAAATATCATTTAGCCACCGTTGTACCTGCAACCTGCTTTGGTATCAAGTACACAAAAGCAGAATAGAATGAAGAGCAAAAAAAATGAACAGTGCAAATGCCAGGAGATTGCTTTGATCTCCTGACAAATTGTTGCTTATTTTCTGCAGTGTAGTGAGCCCACTAGAACAATACTGTTTCTTTCTATTCTAGCCTATCCTTGTATCTACTTCAGCACCCAAATACACAGATTGCCTTTTCCTAGCTAAGTCATATCACTATCAGCTATCTTTTCAGAAGCTCAAAAGCCCATTTGGGATGAAACACTGTGTGCTTATATCTCTGCAACAGTGTTTTGGGTTTTTAGTTTTCTTTGAGGGTGAGAAGATGACCTGATAATATGCATTTGTTAAAAAAAAAAATCAAATATAAGTTAATGTATTTTAATCTATATTAATACCTCTCCTACCCTATTTCTTATGTTAAGGTGACCGAAGAATCAAGAATCTCTTCTCCTCATAGGTCCCTGCAGGTTAGAATGACAGTTGAGAACATCTAGCTAATGTTCTTTTGGGTACGTACAGTAAATTGTTCAGATTTTTATGGCCTTACAATTATTTTATTTTTAAGCAAAAGCACTTCTTCTTGAAGCACTTGTGAATTTATGAGCTCTTAATGCATCTTTGCAGGAAGAGCCTGCTGAGATGCTCTAAGAATGACTAGAGGTTTTAGCTCATCACTTAAAGTGTAAAGTTTTAGGGTGAGGGTGTTCACTAGACCTCTAACAGATGCTCTCTGTTAACCCCGAAGGGGAAGGGAAAGGAATGAGGGAGAGAGACAGAGAAGAAAACAAAAACTGTTTTAATGAAAATAATAACAAAATGGAATATATTAATATCAAACCCAAGCCACCCATCCCCAGTGGCAATGAAATCATGTCACCACTGATGCTGTGGAGCAGACACTGGGCAAGTCCCAGACTGGACTCAGTGGCCAAGAGGAAGCAGATCAGAAGCTGGATTCTGGAACTGGATCTAGGAACACATAGATCAGGACCAAAGGCAAAAGGACAGAGTTCTCCTCAGACACCGGGCACTGAAGAAGCCAGCTTGAGCCTCCTGAGCCCTCAGCTTCATACTGAAGGTGACATATGGGGCTGGAATCCCTCGTTGGTCAGTTTGGGGTCACCTGTCCTGTCTGCTCCTCCCTGCAGGTGCAGTCTCACTTTCTGCAACCCCAGTGTGGTGCACAAGATCCAGCAGTGACCTTGGTCCACACAGGAGCAAGTATCAGCAAGATTCTGCACACCGAGCTCAGGTAGTGGCTATAAACAGAGTGTCAGAGGCAGACACTGTCTGCAGAAATCCCTTGTTCACTGCAGACAGAAGTGAAGACTTAGAACAGACTTAGATGAAAAATAAAATCACTGAACAGAATCAGTTCTAACTCAAACCAGAACAAAAACCAAGATGCTTTAAGCTCTTATGGGGCAACAGCACTGAAGTACAGACATTGGGAAAAGGTTCTTCACCCCAAAAGGGTTATCACTCATTGGAACAGGCTGCTCCAATGACTTGAGTCACTATCCCTGGAGGCATTTAAGACATGTAGATGCAGCATTCACTTAGGGACATGGTTCAGTAGTGGACAGGGAGGTACTGGATTAATAGTTGAACTCCATGAGCTTCAAGGTCTTTTCCAAACTAAACAATTCTGTAACAAAAGCTGAACTGTATCACCTAGAAGATGCTGTCTTGTCCCACTCAGTGGACAATGAGGGAGGTGAATCTTTTGTGATCCCCTAAAAGAGGCTGTCCCTGCAGGGCAGGGCTGCTGGGGCAGCAGTCACAACAATGGCTCTGAGGAACAATAACAAACCAATTTATTAGTTCTTCCTCATGAAATGAACAAGAAATGGTGCAGATAAGACCTATTGTTTGTAGGTGGTAGATTTACAGCAGAACCAACTTTAGAGGAAAATTAGAAAGACATTAGAAGAGAGGAAAAGAGAGGGTGAGTGAGAGAGTGAGGAAGAGAGAAAGAGAGAGAGAGAGAGAGAGAGAGAGAGAGAGAGGTTCTCACTATCTGTGGATCCAGCAATGTCTCACAGGAGCAGTCTAAGTCTACCCCAATCAGTATTTTCCTGGCTCTTTTATACCTTGCTATGTGCCATAGGAAGTGGTGTTGATTAGCATGAGCCCTCATGAGCCAGGAGCAGAGTGGTGCCTGACATCATCCTGCCCCATGACACACTCAACTACAGAAAAGACAGAGCCCCACCTAGACAGGACTCAGCTCTTCTTTAGTTAAAGCCTAGCTGCAAGGAGACAAAGCAATCACAAGCAGTAACAATTTTCCTCTTCCAAACAAGTCTTTCCAGATCTTATAATTTCACAAGGTTTGAGGCACCCAGTAGCCCAGCTCTTACAGATGCCATGGGCTGTCTCCCAGGTGACAGAAGGGTGGAGCTGAGGCCAGATAATTTTCACAAGCTCTACAAATCCTTTCAGCAAGGGGCAAAAGATGAGGTGGTCTGACATCAAGCAGTCTGGCACTGCACCCATTGCTTTTTAGTGTTCTCTTCCCAGAAGGCTGTGAATACCCCACCAAAGCATTCTTACATTTGGCAAAGCCTTCCTAATACAGCTTTTGGCCTGAAATTTCACAGTACAGAATACAAAAGGAAACTTTAAACTTTATTTTCATTAGTTCATTTCCTGGATGGAAAGGGATGGCCCTTCCAAAATATCCAGAAATTATAAAACAAAGGTTTATACCAGTGAATTTATCATCACAGAAGACTTTATTAATGAAATAAAAGCACTTTATTTCAT
>VYZU01080157.1:0-20814 GCA_013401355.1 Ceyx cyanopectus
CAAGGGACCGGCATTTCCCCCCATGTCCCATTCTTGGAAGTGCCAGAGTAGTTCAGAGGATAATATATGCATTTATTCCAAGAAACGCATACATCTGTGGCTACATTTGGTGCCACTAAATAAGCCACAGAATCGTAGGAGCAGATACAGCCTGTTGCTACGTTGAGATCTGTAAGATGCAGCAGTTTGTGAGGAGGGGTATGACATTCCTGGCAAAGGATCAGCAAGAACAGCTGCAAACTTCACTGGGAATCTGTGCATGCTGTGATCCAGCATTTTCTTAATTTAAGGGAAAAGAGAACCATGAATGCTGGGAATTAAGGTTTTATACAGTGCTTGTACATCTAAAGGATCACTTCATTTTAACTCACAGTTAATGGTCTTATTGATGGGGGGAAAAAAACGAATACACTAAAAATGGAAATTCTTTTCTTGATATAAGTTAAATTGACATGAACAAAGTCTTTGTAAATATAGCAGGCTGGGCATGTCGGGTAATAAGAATGGCAAGACTAGTATCTAACCTATAATAAGAAGATTAATTTAATATAATTTCCCCACTTCTTACTCTCTGTCACAGGAAAGGATTAATATTGAGCTCTCCCCCTCATTAGAGTATTTGTCGAGAAAATGAGATCTCCTCATTTTAAATGACTCATTTATTGAAAAAGTCCTGAGCTACTCTACTTTGACCTCTTCATGTTATTTAATTGGCCAGCAATTCCATTCCTCCTTTTGCTTATAGCTGTACTATCAAACCAAGAATGTCTGGCATTTATCAAAACACAGCATCTCTAGGTCATAGTGAAAATATGTTATGAATTACAATTCTATGAAGATGGGGTTTTAAGAAGAAAACATATTTACAGGAAAATATGGTTTGCTCTGGTTGCAAAAACAATTATTGGAAAGATAATGAAGACATTTTTAGGTAACTAGAATAAATAAATATCTGAAAAATGCTTCAATATCCAGAAGTATTCAGACCAATAATGAGGTTTTTAAACCAAATAGAAATGGATATCACTATGTGTACAAGTGTTCTATATAGTGAGGTTAAGACGTTCACTCCGTGGGAAAGGAAAGCAACATTTGAAGCCTCTTCCAATGTTCCTCTTTTATATCCAAGGTCTGGAGTTCAGAAGGGGTGGTTTTAGGAGCGAAGACTGAACAACAGTAGTGTAGAACATTAACTGTTCACCGGTTCAAGAAAATATAGAGTTTTCTCTGGTTAAAAGCATGCTTATTCTGAATTTATTAATCACTTAGAAAGTGTCAGCATTAAGATTAAGTTAACTTGCTTTGCTTCTCCACCTGCAGCTGTTACAATATTCTATTGCCCACTGTACTTATGCAGAACTACTCTTAGAGGTGTCAGTGTTCATTTCATGTCATCATTTAATTTTCCATTGTTTACTGTAGGATATAGCATTTTGTAGAGTTTTTGTGAAGTCCAGTTGAATAAGTTGCTGTGTTTATTGACATTTCTGTACAGAGAATCATTAAATTCCACCCCCCAAAAATCATTAAATATCAGATTAAATATCATATTAAATTTTACCTTTAAAACAGGAAAAAATAAAAAAAACCAACCCATCTATTTTGGATGCTCAGACTGAGGCTACTATGCTTTGTAATACCAGCATCTGAAGTGACTATTATTGAAGTAGACATTTCCACGATGAAGTTTCTGTTGACTTTATTTGCATCTGCATTGCTCATATTGCTGCCAAAGAGATTTCATGAGCACCATCCTTCCTTTACATGAGATGCTAGATGAAACAAAGGGAAGAATCCAGATTTCTGTAGAGGCTTTTTCTTAAAAACAAACAGAACAGCAAAAAAAACCAACAACCCCTAAACCAACAATTTCCTCTGTTTATAATTCTCAAGCTCTGACTCTTTTATTAGAGAGTGAGTCTTATTTAAGAACCAGATCTGGAAAGGACACATTGCCCTTTTAACTGTTTTTAGTTAAAGCTCTTTTGTGATTTGAGAGGGCTTTTTTCAGTGCCACTTTGGACTGATTTGAACCTTTCTATCCAGTTGAGTTCCCAGGACAAAGACACAGAATAAATTTGTGTAGATCTTTCATCTGCCCAATGTGAAACTCTATCACTTCTTTGCTTAACCTCCCCCCAATCCAACCACTGTGTCAGGAAAAGCATTACTGCAGAAAGGAACAAACCAAAGGCTCTTGTCTGTTGGGCAAAAGAACCCAAGAACTTTGAATTGAAGTGAGTTCCAGCTTAAAACTGGGTGTGGAACTCCAAAAATATATCTGGGTTATAGATAATATGTGAAAATCTGAGCCCAAACCTTGCATTGCAAGTTAGCCCTCTGGTCTCTGGGTTGTAAGAAAGCAATTTATAGAGGAATTTTAAGAATTTATAGTAGTTGGGGGATTTGTTGGATTCAGGATTTCTATGGCATTCATAGAGAATATAATCTGGGAAGTGTTACTACTCAAATTGGATGAAGGCAATTTAGGAAATGCTTCCATGGGACATTTCAACGTGTAATTGTATGATTACACCAAATGGTTATGATTAACAACTCTCACTAATGGGCTAGCTGACCTGGAAAAAGCAACACTCCTGGGACTTACTCAGTTCAACTGTTGTGCCCTTTAGATTTCCAGTTCAACAGGACCAAGGTTACTGTTGTTTCATGGAAATAGATTCAGTAATAATTGGAGGATTAAGAAATTGTAGAATTGATTGAGCTGCATCCAAGAAATGGTTGGGTTTTTGTTTGTTTTAACAATAACCTGTAGAATAATTTGCTTAAGAGTTTGTTTTTGGCAATCTTTTCAATAATCTGACATCATCAAATATAAAGAACATAGTAAATTTAGAATACAATTCCACAGATACCATGTGTCTGTCTGCCAGAATAACCTCCCACAGTTACATGACTTTGAGAAACTGAAAACTTGCACTCAAGAGTCAAGACATTTGCCAACAATGATCAATAAGCAATATCTTTCATGGGCATATTTAGACTAGCCTGAAAAATTAACCAGACTCATTGATAGATAATGATGTCTATCAGGTGATTTGACATACAAAGAGGGTGTCTGACAGGATAACTAATCTCACCAGAATTTTCCTGCATAAATGATGTAAAACTCCCAGGATTCAAGGTGTGTCTTCCTTTCTCCCCTTATGCCCCCTTTCCTTTGCTTTGCTTTCTTTAAGAAATAAGCAAATTGCAAATAAAGCCAGCTGTTCAAGCTGTTGCTTTGCATGAAAGATCACACATTAAAATGAGGATGCAGAACATCTATATATTAGATATATACTTAATTTCCTAAAAAGCTATACAACAAGACTTGAACCATACAGTTCTAACATTGACTAGAAACAAAGGCGGTGACTTTTTGTTTTTTTACAGGTTGCTAAGACTCTTTTCTGAAGTGTCTCAATGACTTGACAGTGCCTGTTGCAAAGGTTTTCAGCTGAGGACTGTCTTGTTTTGCCTGCAGAACAGAGCCTTGATCAGCACTGCAGCTTCTCTATGTCAGTGTTTGCTGTCTGTGCTATCTGATGTGCTTTGTTACACCTCTTAGAAGCTTTTTAATATGCAAAGTAAGTTCCATTCCTCAAGGAAGGAAGAATATTCGTACAGGTTATTCCATAATTCTCTATTCCCTGGCTTTACAACCATCCAAGACAGAATCCAGACAGATAAGCAAAGCAGATCCTCATTTTAAGCGTTGCAAAGCTACCTTCCAACAGAACAAGCAACTGGGGACAGCAGCAGCTTCAATGAACTTTGCTGTCAGCTATCAGTCATGCAGCTGTGCTTTGATGTCAGTTTATCTCCCAAAAGGGATCCTTTGAAGTCTTACTCAAGTCTACTTTCACTCATATATGCAATGTATCCCATTTTTATTTGAGCAAAGCCTTAAGCAGTTGGCTGTAGTAGTCAAAGAAATGTGTTGGAGTTACAATACTGTCCAAGAGGATGTCTTGTGGCATGACAACTACCATTATCTCCAAGTTTTTACTGTGGAACTGTCCAATGAATACTCAAGATGCTAAAGGTATAATTCAGATTTTTAATTTCCATGGAGGGCTCTGCTTTTCTTATAAATGCAGACACTGAAGTTTTTAATCTCAAAGCTATAGATACAGATCTGATCACAACCGTCCCAGAAAAAAAGAGATTTTGAAGCAGGTAACCACATGCAGTTTGAAATGTGTCAGAGAAAGCTGTCTAAAGGCAAACACAAACATTTTTACCTTCTTTTGTTTCCCATATTTGAAGAAGCTTTATGAAGTGCAGAGAAGCTCAAAAAATGACAGAATCTCCACAGCTTTTTTCTTCCTTAGAGAAAGTGATTTAAGAGTACAACAGAAAGTGGTAAGCGCTGGTCTATTACTGTGAAATACCTTGAAATGCAGCAAAGCAGTGAAATTAAACTGTATTACAAAGAATCTTCTTTTGCCCTGGAATGTATCAGTGATCACGACTTGTGGATGACAAGCAGAGGCTTTAGGTTTGACTAATTGCCAGAGGAATAGTAAATGATACAAGAGCTACTTTGAACTACTGTTTTCAAAGTAAAAACTGCTACAGTACCAGAGTAGCACACAATCATGGGACAAGGGAAGGATAAATGCTTTTAAGATCAAGCTCAAAACACTTTTGAGCTTAGTATGAAGGTGATATATTGAAAGTTTATCATCTATGCACATCTTTGCCTTTTTTAGGTTAGATATTTAGCTCAATGACCTCTCAAAAAAATGAATATATGAAACATCTATTTCTGTCTATCACCCAGCTCAAACACAGAAATACCATAAAGATAATACAAGTATTATACTGAATTGTACGTCAAAAGACTTCAGGTATAACTAATGTAGCAGCAAAACACCTTCACCACTTCAAGATCTTGTGGAAATGAACTTCAGTATTTCAAGACCAGAAAAGAACCAATATCAAATACCAAACAGGAATCACAACTTTTAAAGTCTATTTCTCCTACGACAGGGGAAGGGTGGAATACTGATTAAGAATAGTCTTATGTAGACCTCATTTAAAGGATGAATTCTAATCTATATTTCCACCTGCCAGCACGAAGGTCGGATTCCAGAATGCAACATTCACCAGACTGCTTGTATTCCAACAGCTTGCACTGCCATGGATGCTGAGAACACAACTAAGCATATCACACCAAGACAGCCAGGAATATGGAAACAGATGGCTAAAGAAACAGTAATATCCTATTAGTAGAACTTGAGGCTTTTTGTGTTCCAGGAATTTTTTGCCTCTTTCTGGTCTTTGATTAAGAAACTCTGTTAAACCTGTTACTGTAAATTCCAGGAAGCAAGATAAAATCACTTTTGGATCTGTACTAAGGAAAAGCATAGCAGTGCATGTTCTGCCTCATAAACACAGTGTAGCCAATTCTGTGTTTTACTTTAAACAACAAACGTCCTAAAATATTAGTTTCACAGTGTAAGAGAACTAGATTTGTTGAAAATAACCCAAAGAGGGAAAATACTAGAAAAACAAGTATTAAAAAGTAGTTATTTTTTTCTAAACATGGTGTCTAATCAAAATTATCAAGTAGAGCAATTAAGGAGATTCTAAAGACTCAGATATTTTAATAATCAAAACTAAGTGCATAAGGTTTTATATATAATAAACTATATTAAAAAGTATTAATTAAAAAAACATAATACAAGTAAAAGTAGAGGTCAAGCAGAAGCAGTTGCCAACTGTGTTGCTATAACAGAAACATTTAGCAATGTATTAAAATAAATTTAAAATTAAAGAAGAATTGAAAAGACCCTGCTATGACCCTGATATTCTATTAAAATAGGATGCTAAACAACATTACTAGGTGGAGGTACTTCATTCCAATATTCAGATGAAACAGCCTTCATTGACAGATTAAAAGGCCAAATTCCACAGACACTAACATCCTTCAGTGAGATTTGAAAGGTCTCAAAGAGCTAGACGGTGACATGCAGGCTCCTGAGAAGGAAGACTAGAGAGTACTGCTTGTTGAAAAGCTCACCACGAGCCATCAGTGTGAGCTTGCAGCCCAGAAGGCCAAGTGTATCCTGGGCTGCAGCAAAAGAATGGTGGCCTGCAGCCTGGGAGAGAGATTCTGCCCTGCTCCACTCCCTGGAGTGCTGCCTCCAGCTCTGGAACCCTCTGGAGCACAAGAAGGCCAGGGAGCTGTTGGAGCAGGGCCAGAGGAGAGCCACAGAAATGATCAGAGGGCTGGCAGGCTGAGAGAGCTGGGATGGTTCAGCCTGCAGAAGACTCAGGGGAGACATTATGGCCTTGCAGTATCTGAAGGGGGTCTACAAGAAAGCTGGGGAGAGACTTTTGACAAGGGCTTGTAGTGATAGAATGAGAGGTCATGGCTTCAAACTGGAAGAGGGTAGATTTAGATTAGCAATTAGGAAGGAGTTCTTCACTCTGCGGGCGGTGAGACACTGGAACAAGTTGCCCAGGGAAGCTGTGGATGTTCCATTACTGTGTTTCTTCAAGACCAGGCTGGAAGGGGCTTTGAGCAACCTGATCTAGTGGGGGGTGTCCCTGCCCATGGCAGGAGGGCTGGAACTAGATGAGCTTTATGGTCCTTTCCAAATGAAGCCATTCTATAAGTCTATTTTCTTTACATTGTAAGATGTACCATTACCATCCCACAATATAACTTCTTCTAAGTGAGAGATACACAAGCCACAAATGTTTTTGTTTTCCCCTGGCAAGTGACATGACAATCAAGGAAAAGAAGCTTCATATCTATTCTCAGCATTGTTGTGGTCCTGACTATACAAGTACATTCACATTCTTTGTGGTTTTAGGAGTTTAAATCTACATATCAGAAACCTGCTGAAATAAGTTAATATGGCACACAAGACTTCAGGCAAGAACCCTAATTTTTTATAACATATGTGTTTATATATATTTGTGTGCTTGTCAGACAGTGTAATAAAGTGAACTGCAGTTGATACAAGAGTTATGTGCCAATTTATTTACTTAGGCCTAATTTATGACACCTAGTTATGATAGAAAGCATCCAAAGAAGTTTATTTTATTTCACCAGTGAGAGAAAAATTAGTCTGGAAGTATCCAAAGGACCTGGTTCCATTGAAACACTGGCTGTCCATCCATGTACAGAATCAAGGGAGACAACCATTTGTCCTTGAAACAGATTCCTATTTGCTTTTCATGTATTTGTCTGTTGGAAAGTACAGTCATCAAAGTCTAATAAGGGGAACAAGTGTCATAAAAGACACAAAGCTGAAGCAAAAAATTCATGGAGTAAGGATAGCAATGCAGGGTCACTAGGAAAAAAATCATCCAAGAGAATCAGTAACAAGATACAATTATTAGAATGAACAACTGAAATTGATAATGAAATCCTTGAGGAATTCAAGGAAGGGTTTCAAGACCATTTTTTGGCATATATGCCACTAAACAAGTTGCATAGAAAAGACTGTGAAGTAGATTGCTTAGGTGGCAACTATGATTTGAGCTTTGGAAAAGCACTAGATGTGTTAAAAATGGCTCCATTTCCTTAAGTAGGTAACAAAATTGGGGTGCTTTAATCAAAGAGCATCCAAACCCTTCTAGGGAAACAGGCAATTCCTAGAAATGTTCATTTGAGATTGATGAGAAAGGTTATTCACACCTGTTCCTCAGGTTGCAGTGACTGGAATGATCCAAGTTCACCCAACTACTAAACATGCCAGAAAGTTCCATGTAAGCCATGGCATAAGCCTGAATCAAACATCTAGAAAAGGATTGTGTGTTATCTTCTCATGCAATTTCCTGAAGCTAAAAGCCTGGCAATTGCACTTAGTCCTCTACTGAAAGGAAATGGATACTTAATCCTCCTTTTTCATAGCAGGGCAAAGAAAGGATTCCTTTTCCAAGATCCAGCTCGATTCTGCCATAGAAGCTCCACAACTGTGTCCCTGCTTTACAGCAGACTCATTTAGCAGGACATAGCTGACTGAAGAGCAAGGGGATGGGAGTTTGAGGACCTACAAAGCTTTTCAAATGGAAGAAACCACAGCCTGCTTTGGAACACAGTTTACTAACATTACTGATGTATGTGATGAACTGTTTTATCCTGGCACGTTGTTATGTGTGGATACATGCCTGGAAGCAGAACCACTTGTGAGAGACTCTGCTCTGAAGGGAGGGAAAGCATAGGCAGTGATACTGGAATAGGAATCCTTATTGCCTGATTTCTATTTCAAAGACACTCACCTATGTTTTATTTCAAAAATGTGGTATTGAACCAAAGTTTGTACAAAACTCTCTGCTAACTTTACAGTGGATTTTAACAGAAAACAAACAAAGCATAAATGGAGATGTAAATATTAAATTTAGCAAACAGAATAAAGATTAGTAACTGCTGGAGACTTCCCTCAGATGAAAACATGTCTGTGGAAGGGATATGTGACATCTCTTGCAACTTGCTTTAAAGACAGAACATGCAAGCTGACAGCAAGCACACTATCAATCCTCTCCACTGCTGATGGGCTTTTGTATTATGTCACTGAAGAAGGGAGAGTGAAAATCATCACTTGGATGTAAAATAACTTTACCGTGTTGCTTAACAGCACGTGCTTAATGTAGCTTTGCACATAACCATTTTCATGAGCAGTTGTGCTGTTAGTAGTGTGTATTGTTATCAGCAATTTCCAGTCAACTGCACTCAAAGGGGCAGGATAGGGACCTGTACTATAGCTTTCCAGTTATATCTTGTATGTGTCTTCAGTTAGGAAGTCACAGCTCAAATGTGTTACAGTGATTCCTTTTTGGTGATATTAGAATGAACTACTTTAGTTTAGGAAGCTACAAGTTTAAAAGAATTACCTCCAAACACAGCGAGTAGCAAGTGCTTGAAAGATACCCAGTTTTCTTAGCACTGAGGTTTTTCCAGTTCAGAGAACACCATCTATTTCCTTTCAAGGACATACCAGCTATCCTGTGTTTCCTCTTTCAGATGTAAAATTACACATCATTCTGACTGCTAATTAACTTCCCATACATACCCTGAAGATGCAAAGGAAGCTGTCTAGAACAGCAAGGTTTCAGACATCACTGGCACCTAGCTGAATCAAATGGGCTAAAGAGATCTTTATAAAAACTGGATTATATTGAGATTTGTCCTAAGAAAAGAAACTCTGAGCTGAGGATAATTAAACACAGTCTAAGAAATAATGTCTGTGGTCTGTGCCTCCCTTCCATTGATTCTGCTATTAGGGAAAGAAGAATTTACAGCCCCTTCCCCCAAAACCCATGTGATAAAGTGTTAAAAAGGAGAATACACCAGTGACAGCTTTCCAAATATATCTGAGGAGACACTCTCATGAGAATGGTAAAACACTTCACAGCTTTACAACCCCTTTTCTCACACTGTACAGTATTCAGTTCTACACAGAAATTAGCAAAGATTCTATTTTCTCTGATTCGTTACCATTCACCTAAGGAGGCAGCTACTACACTTTTAGTAAAGTGCTTCTTTAAGAAAAACTGGCATTAATCTCTCAAAGAAATGAATCCCAAGCTTACATGGATATCCTGCTGTAGTCCAAAGTGGCACTGATGGTTGATTATGCTGTGCCATCAGGGGTTTTTGAAGATTCCTTTCACCACCCACACAGCACTTTGGGTTGGCTACAGCTCTTATTTTCAGTGCTTAACTTGAATCAAGTTTAAAATACATCTTTAGGCACATCCTGGAAGATATCCTACTTACTGTAACATAAAAGAGTATGTCACGTTCTAATGAAGCTCACAGGATAAGTAAGCCAGCATCCCATAATTCAGAATTTATGTTCCTCATAAATTTTTTTTCCTTTTGTTTTTCAAAAGGAAAACAGTTACTGAAAGTATTCAACAGCAAAACTCAAAAAAACCCAACCCAATCCACATTCAATAGTCAGCTTAGTATTTAATGGATGAAGTTTTATCAAGAGAAAGCAGTTAGAGAAGTAGTCCATTTCCAAGTCTTATATACACCTGAAGCTAAATTCAGCAGTGTAGTAGTTGTGTCTTCTCAACACATTCTGTGTGCTTGTGTAGCTACATGAAGTACCATCTGTCAGCTGCTATAGACAGTCCTGTATCTGGAGTCAAGCACATGATGCAGTCTTCCACTCCCACAACTTGAGCACAAGACAGTGGGTAACTGGTTAGAAGTGAAATGTTCTCTCTCCTTTCCAAGAACTGAAAGAATTATTAACCTGTGATTTCCAGTTTGCCACTCACAAAACACCTCACCGTGTGTGGATTTTAACTGATAGCATTCACTGATCAAGAGCTATACTCCAGAGAAGTCTGTATTTTAACTTGATAGTATCACAGAGGCAAATATCAGGTTCTTTCATGGGGTTTAATGGGCTGGGATGACCTGGATTCCCTGGAAAAGCAGCAAGGTGGTTTTTGTGGTTAGAACAGACCTTTCCAGCACTAAGTATCCACCTGTTTTTGTAAAGCATTCTACTTTTGGTTCCAGAATAAGAAAGCAGTTTGTTTCCACCAGAGGAGGCAATAATCCTCTGCACAGGACTGCATTAGACTGGAAACAGCCAGATGGAAAGACTTCTGAAACTCTGAATGGCAACAGTGGAATAACTCTGATTAACTCATCGTATGCTGACACAGCTCTGAAGATGCATTCAGGGAATGTTATGACCCAGATATACTAATTTCAGAATGATGCACTCAATTAGAATAAATAGATTTGAAAAGTTGACCAGCAAACTTACTTGGTTGATAAAATGTTGGAGAAATCCTATGTTTGTAATTAAGATCTATTGCTTCAGGACTGGAATTGTAGACAGGCATTGTCAAAGGTAAGTTTTAGAGAAGCAACGACACTGTTGTAACCCCCACCCCCTTTTACCTGCCACTTTAAGTGAAAAGGATAAATAAGGTTTTTAAGAGCTGTTCAGATATTTCAAAGAAAACTGAAACATTCTTTTCCTTGAATATTTATTACCTTGTTTTTATAATAAAATTAACAAGTCTTGCTTGATAATTTAAGCCATAGAAATAAAGTGCAGGTTTATGGCAATTATCACCTGGGTGTAATTTTTCAAAAGTGAATCTACTATGTCTTATTTTTCTGGACTTGTTGATTGCTTAGGCAAGAAAGACTAAAAGAATAGAGAATACCAACTGCCTGTAGCTTTTGTTTTCAATTCTTATTCTTCAGATTCTATATACTACTATATCTAACAAGCTATAGTAGCATCAGTGAACCACTAAATCAGTAGGACAATGCCACTTTTCACCAAATACAAGTAAAAAGGTAGTTGTATGTGGAAAGTAAAGTAGGAGGAAGTAAAAAGCTGCCTATTTTTGCATTTCATATTAGTAAATGGTAAATACTATGAAAAAAGAATAATTTAAAATATTCAGTGAAAATGTATAGGTGTCAGTGGTTATACAATACATAAAGTAGACTCGTAATGATTGAAAGATAGGAAGTAGTAGTACAGGCTGTAGTATAGTAGTAGTATAGTATAGACTGTTTGATGATTTTGAGAAAATTTCAAATCCCTGACTGGAAAGTACCAAAGGAAGTTCTCTAAACTACTGTCAAGATTTACTGCTTTCTCTAGAAACACCTAATGGTGTGATGCATCATGATGAGACAAGTAATCACCCTCTTAATAGTGTAGGTTCTAGCTGACAGAAAATAGTAAGAAAGATGTTCATTGCTTCTGTCATCAAAATAAAGAATGAAAACTACAAAACAATTCAGGTGGTAAAAGAACTAAGTCCAAGTAGATCACTTCTAGTAAAACTGAAGTACTTGTGTAACCCTGAAAATTACTTTGCTACTCCTTCTAGAAAACCAGAGGATTGGCAGACAGCAAGCAGCACTGGATCTTGGGATAACATGTACTGTAATGTATTATAGAATCATGGAATCACAGAATGATAGGGACTGGAAGGGCCCTCGGGAGATCATGGGGTCCAGCCCCCCTGCCAGAGCAGGGTCACCCCGGGCAGCTCGCACAGGAACAGATCCAGGTGGGGCTGGAAAGTCTCCAGAGCAGGAGACTCCACAAACTCCCTGGGCAGCCTGTGCCAGGTTCTGGCACCCTCACTGGGAAGAAGTTTTTCCACATATTGAGAAGGAACATCTCATCCTATTAAATATATTATTATATAAACAGTAGTATAATATTTATTATAACATGTATTTTTTAGAACGGGTTTTTTTTTTTTTTATTAGATTTAAGACTTAGGAAGTCAAACTTCTTATTCCATAGGAAGCCAGAACAAACAGGTTTTTGTTTAGCCAATTGTCCTGGTGTGAGTGAGAGCAGCACTAGTTCTGACCAGTAATTTACTCTCCAGCTCAGCTCTCCTCCCTCCCTGCCCTGTCTGCAGCCAGCAGCCTGTTCTCACAGGCAGGGGCTGCTGCTGGCAGTGCCAACACCTCATGGGCAGAGTCACTGCCAAGGGTTGGGGTGCAGACCAAGGCCCCTGCTGGGGCTTGTGCCAAGCTGTTTCAGTTCCCTTTCTAGTGGCTGAGTCTCCCTTATTCCCTTTCTCTTCCCCTCTGGAGAGGGAAAGGGTTAACAGAGAGCAGCTGGTACAGGGCTGAGGGGCTGCCCTGACCCTAACCTGTGACACCACTACAGTGTTTTCAATTACAGAACACAACACTTTCATTCCTAACTATGGAGAGTTAAGTATCATATAGGGTTGAAAAATGTAGTGCTTTCAGAGTCTTTCTGCCCCTGCTTCCTGGGGTTGTTTTAGGTCTATTTTTCAGTACAAGTCTGTTCTGCTTGACACTCACAATAAATTGATAAAGCTGTAGGAACTGGTGCAAGTCAGAGGCAAGCAATACTTTAGCTCTGAATTTTGTTCAGCTTGGCTGTAAAAACCCCGAGTAGAAGGAGCTCTCATTACCAAGACTCAAGAATTTTCAGTGTTACTTACAAAATCTCATTTGAGGACTGAAGTTAAGCTAAATAAAGCACATCAAATTAATAAGTACTTTAGAGTCAGCTATGAACACATCTTTATAATTATTTTTCTGCAGTTTGTGAGCACTGCAGAATATTAATATTATAATATTTNAGTCATTAAAATATTTTTTTTATAGTTCAGAAAAGTTGATGATGATAGAATACTCTACATGACCATTAAGTACAGGAATCAAAGTACTAATTGTCTGTATATAGTACAATTCTTTTTCCATACAAATATCATATGGAAGATCATAAGAACAATGAAGATCTAAAAAAATATCCTGCACGTTCATGCTGTATGTTGCTAGTGGTCTAATCTTGGAGGTGCTGAACACTCAAACTGAATCACAATCCTAATTAGTTTGCTGGGTTGTGAAACATTACAAGCAAACCAACATTGCTCTAGGATTGTCATCCACAAATGCATTTATGATTACCTATGTATCCACATTTATAAGTTTCATTATCTCTGGAAGTTGACTCAGCAGTCTTAAATAAAGATATTCACAAAAGAGATCTGGTTAAATCCCTGGTAAGTACCAGATACATGAACTTTGCTTCATTTTACAGTACAATTTTTCCACCATTTGAATCATTAATGAACTCCCAGGCCCCTGTAGTCAAGTAGAGAAAAGAATCTTTTCTGCAGTCAAGATCTTTCTTAATTTTAATGAGGACTCAGCATCACATTTAGTGAGATCTGGGGGGGGGGGGATTTGCAACCTGTGGCCAATGAATTCCTCCTCCCAGGGAGGTGAACTCTAAATAAAAGACTAACAGATGAAAAACTTTTTTTCCTGCTGAGCAAAAAATTAAGTCCTAAAGAAGGTGAGAAGCACTGCTCCTTCTGGAAGCACCTATTCAGTTTGCTGGATACCAATAGGAGGATTTACCAGAGACTAAGAAAGAAAAGGCAAGGTATTGATATCTTCAGTCTGACTCTTTAAATGAAAAGGAGCTGTTGTGAAAATGAGTGTGAGAGTTTTGGTATCTCACTGTAACATACCTTGAGAGTAGTTGTGTGTCCTGGTCTGGTTTGCCATTTCCAGTTCAGATGAAACAACACATCAGTGAGACACCTGACTGACTTCTGGGGAAAGCTAAGGATGGGTAACCTTCCCTTCTCAGGAGATCACTGGAATACTATCAGGAGCAGAAAAGACTTTAGAATTTCTTGATCCTTAAATATTGCTCCCTGCTACTTGTAGCTGACTGTCTTGCAGTAGAAACATTTAACATGACTTGACTTACAGACCTTCTTCCATGGAATTGTCAAATCCACCTTAGTTCTACAGAACCAGAAATAATAGGATGTAAATTTTAAATCAAGCTACTTCTGGCTGCTGTTTCCTTTAAATCAGAACCCTAATAAAGTAATGAGTAAATAAAGACAAATCAGAAGACCATATTCAATTACCATCCCTTCTCCTTCCCTTTCAGAAGAAATCCTAGCACAAGGTTGTTCACTCAACACTGATAACCTGTGGCTAAATGCTGTTTACAACCAGGCTTCACTTTGCTGTTTGCCAGGTTGAAACTCATGAGGTTCTTAAAGCTTATTCTAGCTCTAAGCAGAGCAAGACATTCCCACACTCTTCCATAAGACAGCACAGGGTAATTCCACTCCTGACCTTACCCCTACCTACAAGATAAATCAGGTATTTCAGATATTCAGTGCTATTGTTTCAGAACCAGTCATCTCTCAAATAGTGCTGTAAGGCACAAACTGGAGTCTTTGCACCTTGACAGAGAACAGGTAAATAGGGATTTCTTTTTGACAAACATTTGACTAGTTAATTCCCAAGCTCGACAGAGATTTGCAGACTGCTTCAAACACCACCTACCAAGCACCCTCAAGATTTCAGAAGTCATCACTGAATATTATTAGGAATTACTTCTATTGTCAGCTACTCACGAGCCACACAATTCCAATGTACTCCATAAGTAGCCAGCTGTGTGGGGCAGCATTTCAGTAGAGAGCTCTTGAATAAACAGAGGTTACTATCAAACACCAATGGACAGTGCCATGTTTTAACCAATAAATACCTAGTGCCAGGAGAAAAACCAGATCTTGAAACCTGGGGAGGCAGGGGTGGAAATGAGAGCCTTGGGTGGTGGGTCCTTGGATCCTGTCTGGCTTGGCATTCCCAAGCAGCCACAAGATGACTTCTTTGTTTCAGCTTGAGTGGAATCAAAGCTGGCAATTACTCACTGCCCCAGGAGCCCCAGAACATCATGTTACTCACTGCATCTAGCAACTGAGCTGGATTTCTTCAGCAGCAGTTGCTAAACAAAGCTTTGTGTGCAAAACATGATTCAAAGCAATTGGGGATTCAAACAAACATATGTATGTGTCACACTGGCTGGGCTTATTGCAGATACTTGGTAGGGATTTTTAATTAAAAAAAAATAATAATAAAAAGAATGTTTCAAAGAAAACAAAATGTTTCCTTAGAAACAAGCTTCTTAACCACAGGAAGCTTTATTCTCATCTTCATTTTCTTTGAAGACAGGGACAAATGGACAAAGTATTTTCAGGAAAAAGACTCAGTCCTAAAACAACAAAAGGTCAAATTCTTACCAGGATTATATAAAAAACATCATATACTACACGTTTAGGAGCTGAAAATTAAAGTCATTTGGAAAACAAGTAATCCTAAATGTATACCTTCACAGGAATAAGATTACAATAGAGAAGAGAAAGAACTGGTTCAGAACTGAGGATCACTTGCCATGGGTTATACCTACTCCCAAAGTACAACTGGCCAGACAGACTATCATCTTAACAGCCTTCTACAGTGTACACCACAAAAAACCCCAACAAAAATAACCAACTCTGTAAACTGCACTATGTCAGAAGACAGCATTATTGATATTTCATCATTCATTGCTTTGTTTCATTATTTGAGGACCTGGTGATTCACAAGTTTGATTTTTTTTTCCAAAGGATTATTGAATTTAAGGAGAGAAAAATCCTATTAAGGAAAATTAAACATCATGATCCTTGTCATGCTGATAACCCTGAGCAAAACAAGAGTAATTAAGGCCTTGAATGACTATAATCAGCCCCATTTACAGATGATCCAAGATAGGAGCAGAGTGGTTAAGTAGACTGCATATCTGTGCAAAAACCAGCATTTCTGAGCTTCTGGCATCTCTTCAGCTGTTTACAGTTGTGTAGAGGAAAACGAGACACTCCTGAGAATGGCCAAACACAAAAAAAAAAGAGGGAGACATATTTACTTGATGGAGCAGCAAGAAGGTACAACAATGATGATTTGGGGGTTTTTAAACAGTGTGGAGGGGATATGGTTCAAACAGATGGACTGAGAGGTACACTGTCAAAATACTCTAGTTCTCTTCAGAACTGTCTTGATTTGTAGGTGTCAGTGCATTGAATTTGAGTAAGAAATTAAATTATTTTAATTCCCACTGAAACACTCATGCACATTCCCCAAAAGTTGAATCCAATAATGGTAAAAGCTGATACAGTCAAAATGCTGTATACCTCGTGATCACTAAAACCAAGAAAAGATGTTCTACATTAACAGTAGGGAGGTATAAATTAGTAATTATGAATTGTTTTAAGTGATAGAAGGAAGGCTGAACCCAGTGAATACTGTGCCTGAATAATCAGATATTCCTGCTCTTTGACAGCTTCCAGCATGATGTGAGTAACATTGATTTATTTCTGTCCCATGCATCAGCTTCCAAAGGATAAATATGTTAAATTATAATGCCACTCATCTTTCTACAGGCCCAATTTCTTTCCTCTTCTTCAGTCTCCAGTATCAATGAAACAAAGATTAAGTACCACATCCTACCTACACTTTTGCTATTTTTCTCTTTCCCTATCATGTGTTTCCTATTAAACTGCCAGTTAATGAGTAATTTTTCTGATGAGCTGACCATATTAGGGATTCCATTCTCAGGTCAGGTGCATTTCATGTTTTTACCTGACCTTAGCCTTGTATGTGCTTCCTTAGCATCTGTGCTTGGGATTTCTTCAGCACCATCTGACATTGTAAAAGCTAAGTGATAAAGTTTCCTCTCTGAGATACTTTATTTCTCATGCAGCTGCACTGAAACTTGTTTAATCATTAGCAAACTAATTAGCTTGGACTTAACTGGGACTTAACTGTTGCAAAATGATCATTAACTTACAATGTTGTTCAGAAAAAATACATAGACAGACATAACCTCCTGACTTTGAACTTATCCACAGCTCCCCACTGCTTCAGAAAGAACATTGACATGTGTCCTGGCGTGAGAGCAGCACTAGTTCTGACCAGTGATTTACTCTCCAGCTCAGCTCTTCTCCCTCCCTGCCCTGTCTGCAGCCAGCAGCCTGTTCTCACAGGCAGGGGCTGCTGCTGGCAGTGCCAACACCCCATGGGCAGAGTCACTGCCAAGGGTTGGGGTGCAGACCAAGGCCCCTGCTGGGGCTTGTGCCACGCTGGGGGTGCAGACAGGGAAAGGTGGCACCTGCAGGGAGGAGGGGACAGGACAGGGGACCCCAAACTGACCAGCCAGGGATCCCAGCCCAGCTACCTCATATTCAGGATAAAGCTGAGGGGTCTGGAGGGTCTCTCTCTTGGGGGACTCTCTCTCTTTGCCCTCTTGGACAACTTTGCCAGCTCAGCTTGGCTCGGCTTCTCTTTTGGTTCCTTCCTCAGAGCACCCAGGAGGGCTCTGGTCCCTTCTGCCTTCAATCACAATCCATGTATTCCTGACCCTGGTGCCAGAATCCAGCTTCTGATCACACTCCCAGCTGCTGCTGGACCCAGGCTGGGACTCTCCCAGTGCTGCTCCACAGCATCACTGCTGACTGGGGTGTCATTACCATCAGGGGCTGGGTTCCATACTGGCTTTGTACATATTTGTATCTAGTCCATTATCATTATTATTTTCATTTCCATTCAAGCTTTCCGGTTCGTGGCTGAGTCTCTCTCCCTTACTCCCTTTCCTCTGAGGAGGGAGGGGGTTAACACAGAGAATCAGAGAATCTGTAATAGGTCTGAGAGCTGCCCTGACCCTAACCTGTGACAGAAGTAGAAGTGTATGAGGATCAGAGGACAATAGAACAGATGGATATATCACAAAGATAGAAACAGGCTAGAAGGGGTTTTAAAAGTCTCTCTGAGAATCAAAAAATACCCTATAAAACATCAGGCAAAACAACAATTCACAGAAAGAAAATGATCTTTGGTTTTTTTACTAGTCCATCAGATATATCTTGTACATCTCACATTAAAACATGCAATCCCACCACACTCCCTGCTAGCCTGGCCATCTCCCTGAAGGCTACTGAAGAGAAGTTAAGGGAGCTGAAAATACTTAAGAACACCAAGTGTTTTCATTTAATAGCCACACATCCCATGCCCCTATATGAAAGCATCACCTTCTTACAGAAAATCAAAGGAGAAAAAGAAACCTCAAACTGTCTAGATAAATTTGAAATACCCTTACATCTGTGAGATCCATTTTAGCTATTATAACAACTTTTCCTCTTCTCCCACACCAAAGCACTCACACCAAACCAACACCCACTTCTTGAGGAGCAGGCTTGCTACCCAATACCATCTATCAGAAAAAGAATGCTCAGTTTTTTCTCTTTGAGCTCTTCATGTACCTTTGAAAGTCTGAACCAACCACAAATTTCAAGTTTTCCAGATACTTCCCCAACCTCTCACATCTAGCCATTCCCATCTGCTTCCCCCCACTGCCAGCCAAGGAGTGCATTTGTGTGGTACATCACATTTTCCTATCAGGATCAGCTCAGTCCTAATGAAGTGGAATGCAATTATCATTAATTAGAGTTAGCTCAAAATCTATTTTAAGCACTTCATTTTTACTTGGGTATTTTTGGCATTCCCTGTATTTAAAATTCTAATGATTCTATTCAGAATATTTTCTGGTATTGATGATTTGTAATTTGTCCAGCCTTGAAACGTGCCCTTTACATAGATAGAAATGGAGTGTATTTCAAAACAGGTTCAGAGGCTTCGCAGGCAGTAGTTAGAATTTTTAAAAGATGCTTAAAAGTAACTCTTGTATCCCCTAGTCAAACCCCATGCTTCACATTTGCTGTTTCCACCTATGCATATTTTGGTTTTTTTCAGCTTAAATCCAGACAGGTGACAGGTAAACTTACCAGAGGTATTTGCAGTAGCTTTAGCAGCAGACTCTCCCCAGTGAGGCTGACTAGAAAAACTAAAGCATTTTAGGGACAGTGGAGACATTAATACTCAGGACTCAGTTTCATGAGCTCTAAGAGCAAGCCTTCAAAAGCTTAAACGACCTCCAGAAGGAGAACAACTAATAGCAGAAACAGTAGGAGACCCAAATATTACCTTCTGTCTCAAAGGCTCTGAAGGGATTCACATTTCATTGTTCCAGAGCTGGGAAAAGAAAAAAAAAAAAATGGTGAAGATAAGGAAAAGCAGACTGAGAACTGCTTTCTTTGATGCTTCTCTTCTCAGAGAAATAAAGACATGAAAAACAAAATCCAGTTATATATGGCTAGCGTGTGATGATTGTAGCACAATAAACTGAGCAGGAAAAACGAGAACAAAAGCTCTGATGTGAACAATCAAACTGACATGAATCAAATTCAGCTTAGTTTGTTGTTTTTTTTGCCATACTGTTCCACCACTATTTATATGAATGTATAGAACACACACAGTGTGCCCTGGTACATGGAGAGATGAAAGCTTTGCATCTGGTTTGGACAGAAATTCTTGCACGTTTTTCTCAGGATACATGAAAAATGACTATTTTGCTTATTTCATTAAATTTTGCTTCAATAATGACAGTTCCCCTTCAGAGGATGCAGCATAACACTATATATTGCTAGGAAAAAAAAAATAAATCTCTAAATGGATCCAAGTGAAACTATCCCTTGGATTAATAGGCTATTCCAATGTGGCCATTATTCAGCTCCTAACTGTCCTGTTTCAGGCCCAGCCAGCAACAAAGCACCATGGGGCCACTGGCTCATTCCAACTCTCCTCAGTTGGATGGGGAGGAGAAAATACAACAGAAGGCTCAAGGGTGGAGACTAAAGCCAGGAAGGGCTCACTCAGCAACGATGGTCAGAAGCAAAAGACAGATAGCCTGGGGAAACAACATCCATTTAATTGAAACAAAAACAACACCACCAATTTGCCAACCAAATCACAGTAGGAAATGCAACCAGAACTTCAAATTACCCTCAATCCACCCTTCCCTTCTTCCCAGCTTTGCTCCTAATTTCTCTACCTCCTCTCCACCAGTGGTATAGAGGGGCAGGGAATAAGAACTGTGCTCAGTTCATCACGTCATGTCTGCCTCTCCTTCTTGCTCAGGGAGGGGACTCCTCACACTCCTCCCCTGCTCCAGCATCCTTCCCACAGGAGACAGTCCTTCACAAACTTGTCCAATGTGAGTCCTTCCATGAGCTGCAGCTTCTCATGAACTGCTCCAGTGTGGTCCCTTCTATGGGTCATAGTCCTAACAGTGATGGAGTATCCCAGTGTGGGCTTCTCTTGGAGTCCTGGCCTTCCTGGAGTCCTTTAGTCTTGTCTCCTCAGTAGGACATCCGCTCCACTGTGATCTCCATAGTCTCTGTGGGGTCAGGCTGCTGTTTCACCCCAGGCTGCAGAGCACCTCCTCACAGAATCACAGAATCACAGAAATTAGGGGCTGGAAGGGACCTAGAAGATCATCTAGTCCAACCCCCCTGCCTGAGCAGGATCACCTAGACCAAGTCACTCAGGAACAGATCCAGGCGGGTCTTAAGTGTCTCCAGAGATGGAGACTCCACAACCCCCCTGGGCAGCCTGTTCCAGAGCTC
>VYZU01080157.1:21015-43855 GCA_013401355.1 Ceyx cyanopectus
ATGCATCCCAGGATGCCATTGGCCTTCTTGGCCACGAGGGCACATTGTTGGCTCATGGTCATCCCCCTGTCCACCAGGACCCCCAGGTCTCTTTCTCCAGAGCTGCTCTCTAGTACATCAGCCCCCAGCCTGTACTGATACATGGAGTTGTTGTGCCCCAGGTGCAGCACCTTACACTTGCTCTTATTAAATTGCATTAATCCTCACCTCCCTCCTCAGTCACCTTGACTTCCACATCCTTGTTTCTCTCATATCCCTCTTCCCTCCAAAACAAAAGAACCTGCCCAGCAGGTTTTTCCCCTTTCAAGCCAGGGGATCTTGTAGAAGCTTCTTGCAGGAACCAAACCAGTGCCCACCCTTCCTCACTACCAACACCCCACCAGGCACAAACCCAACACGCAGAAAGAAAACAGAAAGAAAAGTCCCCCAAGTTTTTGGAGCTATGTATGTTCCTAAAGAATGTCACTGCAGAGATTGGACCAGTGGCAATTAGTTGGTGGATTATTCCTGAACAGCTTCAATTCAATTTTGGTGATTGTTTTATTTATGATGTAATTTTTCTTGTAAATCACATAACAGTGCTTCTGTTCCCCGAGGAGAATGGGTTGAAATGTGAGATTAATGGCTAACAAATGCACACTAGAAAACATACGCACCAAAGATTTCTTGTCTCTCTTTTCCACTTACAAAGTACATTTTCACATCATGCACATTCACTTCAGAGCATCTGAGATTTAAATTCACTGTTTATTTGCAGGAATCATTTGGCACTTCTTGCTACTCTATTTTTTTGGTAAACATAAATCCCCAAATACCTTCTATTTTTAAATCTACCTGTCCATTCTCCCAGAAAGTACTTTCAGGGTTTAAGGTTTTTTTTATTTCTCGCCAATATTGTTATTTTCTGCAAACTGATGAAATTATATGGAATGGGACCCCTTACTCTTTTTCAGCACAGCTTTTAAAATCTTCTGATGATTTGAAAATAGCCACGAGCTATCATTCAGCTCCAGGACAAACATATTTTTTTTCCATAGTGATAAGGGATAGACTGAAAAGCATTCAGACATCTAGGCTTAAAAACAGAATGCCTTGGGAGGTATTTCAAAAGCATCTAGGCTTATAACTTCTGGAAATTTCCTTAGAAAACTCAGTTTCTGCCTGTTTTCCTGCATGACCTTGAGCACCTCAGACTGTGTTACCTTCCTTCTCTCTGAGGTAGAGAACAATAATAGTCCAGTAGCAATGGCTCATGTCAGGACACAATCATCCATTGCAAAGTTGTTGGGAGGTGACCTCACCAGGCATGTAGGTTGGCATGCAATTGGGTGAGTCTGAGCTCCATGCACAGAACAATCATTTGATTGCATCAAATACACATGGACAGAAGTGTTTACAGGACATTTGTGTGTCCTCGTGGAATAGATGGAATACCTGCCAATTGATCTTCCTAGGAGAGGGATGTGAAGATTATCTCTTGAAATTCACTTTAACAGAAAATGACATATTTTGCAGCATAAAAACAGAAGTAATTGCATACACATCTATGCATTCCTTCCTGAGGGAGGATGTTGCAGGAATTCAGATGTATTTAAGGTTTACGTATTCAAAATATCAACATTCTCATTTGAGAAGAGCAAGTTGCGAAAAGGTCACTTAGTGAATGATTGGATTTAACTACAGAAGTAGCACAGCTGGTCTAGTCCAATGACAAGCCTTTATTTTTCCACACTCTTGAGGTGTGCATCAGAAGAAACCCAGCAGAAACCCCAGGAGTTCTCACTTCTGCAGAAAGAAGTGTGCCTGTGATCACCGGTATATGCTAATCTATAAAGTACAGTGAATATCTTCAGTTGCTCATCAGTTGGGTGACAGAGAAGGTGGCACCACGATGCTGTATTTAGAGTCAAGAGAGCTTTATTTTGTCACAAAGAGCTTTTTTTGCCTTCTCTTATCTCAAGATCTCTTTTGAGATCAACTAGTTTTGAAACAGTTGCAAAACAGATAACCAGCTGGCTTACAGAAACAGAAACACTTCCAAAAATGCACTAAAATCTGTAAAATCAGTTTATTCCTATTTGAGGGTAGCAATGTACATCATAAACCAGACTGTAGCATGTTCTCACACTATATTTATTACAATCATGAATGATAATTACATAAGAATTTTGAGGATTCAAGCTTTTGTCCTGGAACGAAAAAGCAGCCCAAATTTTCCATATAAAACAGAATAAAAAGCTTCATCTCTTTTTGGCAGCCAGCACAAACCAACCTCAGTGAATTTGTACTTTCAGATATTACTAAAGGTGGATTTTCTTATGAATATTAGTCAGTTGCATTTGACTAACTGGCAAATCACAACATAGAACTGATCCGTGCATCCAGTTGTCTGAGTCCTGTCAGACCAACCTTTTAATCTTGCTCAGGGGAATATGAAAGATGTGGATTGCATTTGAGCTTACACCCAAACTTTGTTCTTGGCCCAGAATAATGGACTTATTAGGTTTTTTGTTGGAAAGCTTTATTATTTTCAAAGGAAATACTGTAGGCAAAAAAAAAAAAAAAGGTATTTATTAAACAGAAAAGTAATTGGAGGCTTACTTTACCTTGTCATTGTTAAACCCTGGTTCTCCTTTGAAAAGAGCAGAGACACTTAAAAAAAATAATTAGGAAGATAACTCTTCTTAAATAAAGAATTGAAGTAGAATTTGTATGCAATTACATCCATTTTTATGCTGCAAAATATGTAAATTTATGTTAAAATGAAAGAAAGTTAATTTCAATAAATAATCTTCATAGCATCCCTCTCCTAGAAAGACCAGTTGGCAGNATATAACAGCACCATGCCATCTGAATGCTCAGGAACTTTGCATTACCCTGTTTACAAGGAAAGATAATGATACACTAAGATATTGCACGTTATTAAAAACTTGTTGGTTTTATTTTTTCTTCATTCTTCCTGCACTAAACAATGAGATTTTGAGGCACAAGAAGACGTTATTAATTTTCCCAATTCATAGCTAATCCTGTTAGTGATGTAAATAATGATCCTTTCAAAATCAGTTTAAAGGAGAAATAAAAAAAAAATAAATAAATNGGTATTCCATCTAAATGGGAGAAAATAAAGTACCACATTTCTTAGACTGATAAAAGGTGATAATTAAAATTACAATCATTTGGTGCCTAACAGATAAAGAGCTGGTACCAACAATTCCTAATATCCTTTTAAGCAATTGATTTGTTTGAAAATGAGTGCAAATGCTGGGTATACGAATATTCAGAGATGGAGACAATTCAAACCATTTCTTTCCTGAGATTTGGTTTTCATTTGTATTCTTGATCTAATCCAAGAATAACCCCAGTCAAGTGAATTAAAATAATCTTCTCAGTACAAAAATAACAAAGAAGAATTCCACAATCTTCCTTCTCCTGTACAAAAAGCAGGCAGTGCTTTGAGGGCTTAATTTTGCAAAGAGATGAAAATTGTTCCCAAGATTCAAGGAAGTGTACTAGGAATGCTGTATTCTAGCATTTTCCATGGGGTGCCTGATGCCAGGCATGGCCAGGAGTGTTTTCTGACTCCCTGAAGCAACACTGGCTTGGTAAGAAGAAAATGACATGAGATCAGGAGGAAAAAAAAAACAACAGGTTAATGAGACTGAGGTAACAAAGACTTACAGAGGGCTTCTGGCCAGTAATTAGGGTGACCCTACAGAAGTTTTGTTGTGTAAATGGTGGTTCTCCACTGCCTCACCTCACAGTCTTCCTTAAGCTTCTCACAGAGCTCAAATGAAGTTTGCTTGTCAAATCCCTGTGTACAATCAAGTGCTCCTATATTAGGCCTGAAAGCAAAAGTGTGCTAAGCCCTCTAAATCCTGCTAGAAAGAGAAAGCTGTGAATCCTCCACTGTGTCTAGCATCTGCTATTCCCTTTCTGCTCTTACTTACAAGTCTGCATTTGAGTAAGTTCCAGCTACCTAATAAATACTTTGCTTTATATCCACCTAAAAATGCACTCTTTCCTAAATCTGCACCCCCATGAAAATTCATGACTATTCTTATATATTAGAAGCTCTTATTATTTTTCTTACTTTTCTTACTTAGTTTTTCTTTAATGTGGAAATCTGTGGTTTTTTCTCTGTGCAGAACATGTTCTTTATTAAAATCTGAAGCTTATATCTCATTGAATAATATTTCTCACATACATGTATATGTTTATATACTTATGTACACATAAGTATATACTTAGTATATATACTTACATATACTTTTATATGTATATACTTATGCTAGTATATACTTATGTTAGTATACACTTATGTTAGTATATACTGATATATACTTATAACTACATACCTGTATTTATACTTCCAGATCTCTTATGGGAAATGGATCAATAAAAAACTGGAGCAAGGTTTGTGAGGAGAAACTGCATCGTGAACTTTTCTATCCTTACAGGGCTACAACACTATTACTTCTCTAAACTGCATCATCTTTCAAACTGCTCTGAGGAAGGAAAGGTATGAGAGCTGCAGAGGAAGATTTGCTTTTTCCTTGTGGCAGAAGCAGTGTTGTGGTCACTTAGCAATGTCACTTGGGGAATGGTAGAAGTAGACTAATAAAAAAGTTGCACAGGGTATTTGAGGAGGTGGCTGTCCCCCTGTGCTGAGTTCCTCCTGCCTTTCAGCATGGAAAGAAGGCTGGTTTTCAAAGCCTGATCCATAAGCAATAGAAACATGATTTTGCTTCTAGCAAAACGTTGAAAATTGGTGAAATGTAAAGGATACATTATTAAAAAATTACCAGTGGTGCTTTTGTCTAAATAGCATTTTAATGCTTTAAATGACATGGTTTGAAATAGATCTGCTTCAGTTTAAAGGTCTATTACAATTTTAGGTCAACTTAGCAGCCAGAAACAAACAACAATTTAAAACTGGTCCAGGACTAAATCCTCCATACTATGGGTTGGGAATTTCAGCCCAGTATTTCTAATTTCTCAAAAGCCATTTTTAAGTTCTAGGGCAGTTTACAAATTGTGAGCTCTGTCTTCTTCAGCATTCCCAGTTCCTCTGTTTCTATTTTCTAATCAGCATTAACTGTGCTTTTGCCAGAATCTGGATGTCATTATATAACAGCACCATGCCATCTGAATGCTCAGGAACTTTGCATTACCCTGTTTACAAGGAAAGATAATGATACACTAAGATATTGCACGTTATTAAAAACTTGTTGGTTTTATTTTTTCTTCATTCTTCCTGCACTAAACAATGAGATTTTGAGGCACAAGAAGACGTTATTAATTTTCCCAATTCATAGCTAATCCTGTTAGTGATGTAAATAATGATCCTTTCAAAATCAGTTTAAAGGAGAAATAAAAAAAAAATAAATAAATGACAGTATTTCAGACTAAAGGTAAGGGAACAAATTAAATCCTCTCTATACCATGACTGTTACATGACAAGATGTTTAAAACTTAATTTTCAAACTGGTTGAAACATTGGTCTTGTAGTGCAAAAAAAAGAAACCTGTGATTTCAAACACTAGGTTTGGATTAAGCAGCAGACTAAAATACAACTAATGCAAGTATTGCTGGAACTGGAACTAATTTAAACACTAGACTAATACTGTCATCATAAATCATGACTTCAAATTCAATATTTTCAGAACTGACTATTGATTTGTGTATTCCTTATCTGAATTCTCATGTGGACTCATGATGTTTAAATAATCACAGTCATCCCTCCCCAAAAAACACCTCTTGAGCACCACAAACTGACACTATTTTTAGTCACTTCTGAGCATTTTAGTCAGGAAATACTGCAATACTTTTAAGAACCAGTCTTGTTAGTAATTCAACTCTATTTAGATTGACAATTGTTGATGGACAAACNATCTTCTCAGTACAAAAATAACAAAGAAGAATTCCACAATCTTCCTTCTCCTGTACAAAAAGCAGGCAGTGCTTTGAGGGCTTAATTTTGCAAAGAGATGAAAATTGTTCCCAAGATTCAAGGAAGTGTACTAGGAATGCTGTATTCTAGCATTTTCCATGGGGTGCCTGATGCCAGGCATGGCCAGGAGTGTTTTCTGACTCCCTGAAGCAACACTGGCTTGGTAAGAAGAAAATGACATGAGATCAGGAGGAAAAAAAAAACAACAGGTTAATGAGACTGAGGTAACAAAGACTTACAGAGGGCTTCTGGCCAGTAATTAGGGTGACCCTACAGAAGTTTTGTTGTGTAAATGGTGGTTCTCCACTGCCTCACCTCACAGTCTTCCTTAAGCTTCTCACAGAGCTCAAATGAAGTTTGCTTGTCAAATCCCTGTGTACAATCAAGTGCTCCTATATTAGGCCTGAAAGCAAAAGTGTGCTAAGCCCTCTAAATCCTGCTAGAAAGAGAAAGCTGTGAATCCTCCACTGTGTCTAGCATCTGCTATTCCCTTTCTGCTCTTACTTACAAGTCTGCATTTGAGTAAGTTCCAGCTACCTAATAAATACTTTGCTTTATATCCACCTAAAAATGCACTCTTTCCTAAATCTGCACCCCCATGAAAATTCATGACTATTCTTATATATTAGAAGCTCTTATTATTTTTCTTACTTTTCTTACTTAGTTTTTCTTTAATGTGGAAATCTGTGGTTTTTTCTCTGTGCAGAACATGTTCTTTATTAAAATCTGAAGCTTATATCTCATTGAATAATATTTCTCACATACATGTATATGTTTATATACTTATGTACACATAAGTATATACTTAGTATATATACTTACATATACTTTTATATGTATATACTTATGCTAGTATATACTTATGTTAGTATACACTTATGTTAGTATATACTGATATATACTTATAACTACATACCTGTATTTATACTTCCAGATCTCTTATGGGAAATGGATCAATAAAAAACTGGAGCAAGGTTTGTGAGGAGAAACTGCATCGTGAACTTTTCTATCCTTACAGGGCTACAACACTATTACTTCTCTAAACTGCATCATCTTTCAAACTGCTCTGAGGAAGGAAAGGTATGAGAGCTGCAGAGGAAGATTTGCTTTTTCCTTGTGGCAGAAGCAGTGTTGTGGTCACTTAGCAATGTCACTTGGGGAATGGTAGAAGTAGACTAATAAAAAAGTTGCACAGGGTATTTGAGGAGGTGGCTGTCCCCCTGTGCTGAGTTCCTCCTGCCTTTCAGCATGGAAAGAAGGCTGGTTTTCAAAGCCTGATCCATAAGCAATAGAAACATGATTTTGCTTCTAGCAAAACGTTGAAAATTGGTGAAATGTAAAGGATACATTATTAAAAAATTACCAGTGGTGCTTTTGTCTAAATAGCATTTTAATGCTTTAAATGACATGGTTTGAAATAGATCTGCTTCAGTTTAAAGGTCTATTACAATTTTAGGTCAACTTAGCAGCCAGAAACAAACAACAATTTAAAACTGGTCCAGGACTAAATCCTCCATACTATGGGTTGGGAATTTCAGCCCAGTATTTCTAATTTCTCAAAAGCCATTTTTAAGTTCTAGGGCAGTTTACAAATTGTGAGCTCTGTCTTCTTCAGCATTCCCAGTTCCTCTGTTTCTATTTTCTAATCAGCATTAACTGTGCTTTTGCCAGAATCTGGATGTCATTATATAACAGCACCATGCCATCTGAATGCTCAGGAACTTTGCATTACCCTGTTTACAAGGAAAGATAATGATACACTAAGATATTGCACGTTATTAAAAACTTGTTGGTTTTATTTTTTCTTCATTCTTCCTGCACTAAACAATGAGATTTTGAGGCACAAGAAGACGTTATTAATTTTCCCAATTCATAGCTAATCCTGTTAGTGATGTAAATAATGATCCTTTCAAAATCAGTTTAAAGGAGAAATAAAAAAAAAATAAATAAATGACAGTATTTCAGACTAAAGGTAAGGGAACAAATTAAATCCTCTCTATACCATGACTGTTACATGACAAGATGTTTAAAACTTAATTTTCAAACTGGTTGAAACATTGGTCTTGTAGTGCAAAAAAAAGAAACCTGTGATTTCAAACACTAGGTTTGGATTAAGCAGCAGACTAAAATACAACTAATGCAAGTATTGCTGGAACTGGAACTAATTTAAACACTAGACTAATACTGTCATCATAAATCATGACTTCAAATTCAATATTTTCAGAACTGACTATTGATTTGTGTATTCCTTATCTGAATTCTCATGTGGACTCATGATGTTTAAATAATCACAGTCATCCCTCCCCAAAAAACACCTCTTGAGCACCACAAACTGACACTATTTTTAGTCACTTCTGAGCATTTTAGTCAGGAAATACTGCAATACTTTTAAGAACCAGTCTTGTTAGTAATTCAACTCTATTTAGATTGACAATTGTTGATGGACAAACCATCATGAAAAAGAATGATGTTTCTTTATAAAGTCCAAACAACTAAAGGCTCATTATGAAAAATCTCCTAAAATAAAATTAAGGTAAAAAGAAATAAAATAAAATTCCATGTATAACAGTTGCTGATCTTTGAAGAACTATAATAAATTGATGTCATATATATGTACCTTACACATAAAATAGCTTCCAGACGAATAATGCAATACAAATTCTCACAGAACACAATGCAGTCTTCTCATTGTTCATGAAAGTGAAGAGAACATTAAAAATAATAAAAGGCAAGGTATATTTACTGGCCAGTATATGCCCATCTAAGACTTGAGCTATCATTGGTTTCAATGCAGGAAAAAGGGCTAGGTTTGGAACTGAAGTTCTCTGGCAAAACTCTACATTAAAGTGTGTTCTGAAAGATACCAGTTTTCAATGGATTCATTATCCATTCTCCTTTTAATCAGGGTATACAAGAAGAAATCTGCTTCAACATGTAAAGATGAGCTGATTAATATCCTTAGGAGGTACTGCTGGNGGCCAGTATATGCCCATCTAAGACTTGAGCTATCATTGGTTTCAATGCAGGAAAAAGGGCTAGGTTTGGAACTGAAGTTCTCTGGCAAAACTCTACATTAAAGTGTGTTCTGAAAGATACCAGTTTTCAATGGATTCATTATCCATTCTCCTTTTAATCAGGGTATACAAGAAGAAATCTGCTTCAACATGTAAAGATGAGCTGATTAATATCCTTAGGAGGTACTGCTGGTGCTGTGAAGAATGAGATAATGCTACAAGAACAATTAGGCCCTGTTTCCTAGTAGAAAAAATAATAGAAAAACTTTAGTCAAAGTCATGGACTAATAGGACAAAAAGGAGGGATGCTGCTCTATAGAAATACATCATTAGTTGAAGCTGAGAGAAAATGAGAGAGATCTGACTATATTCTTTAGTCATAGGATTATTATAAGTTGCTATGTAGAAAAAAAAACAGGGGAAAAGTGATGCTAAGATCTGTCAGAGAATCTGCAGTAGACAAAAGCAGTAGGTAAGTACTCAAGACAGAGAACAACTCAATTAGTACATTCTGTGTAGTTCTGATTACTTATGTTCAAAATCTTGGCTAACAAGGGTAGAAATTGACTGCTAGGGTGATCAGGGAAGAAAGATCTATTTTAAGAAAAAAATCCAAATGTATCTAGTTCAGCACAAGAATGACTGAGAAAGTTACTTAATCTCTTTAAGGGTGTTTGGGAGTAAGAAGAAAGGAGGGTCAGGTATCACGTAACTATTAAATGTGGTAGGATGTGTTTTAAAAGTCCAGTGGAAACAGGTACAAATAGGTTGTCAGAATCCAATACTCACTGTCTGGGTTCTTTCAGGTGTTCCACACGTGAGGAGTAGAATGTTTAATACCAAATGTACTTATCTGAAGTGATCTGATAAGGGATTTGGATTTAGCAGAATGAAATACTAATGCACTTAAATGACAACGTGAGTCCAAATTGAGTACAGCAGTGTCTTTATGGGGAACATCTGTGTCCATGGAAAAGAACAACAAAGTTTTTTAACCTATGAGTAACTGGAGTTCTAAAAATCACCTGAAATAAACAGTAAAAGCAAAGAGGTTTAGTTATTCCAAGATGCAGTTTGCCTACAGGGAAGGGTTTTAACAACAGGACAGGAGTCACCTCAAAGATGGAGCATCCCACCCGAGGGAAGAATATCCAGGAAACTGAATCTCAAAGGGGTGACATGGAAATTCATGACTGTTTCCTGCACCATCATTTTACTCCAGCTTTAGAATTCTGGTTGTTCAGCTGCAGAAGACAAGGGCTCCCCCAGCAGCTAGGAATTTGGGATTTTTCTGCTGTTATTTTTTGCTTATCTGTGTGATTTGTAACTCTGGAGCCTGTAGCTCTCAGAGCCAGAGTCGGCTGCTTGTGTTAAAATGTTCTGCAGTCTCCAGTGAACTCAGGGCACTTGAATTAACTGTTCCAGAGGCTGTTGGCTCTACAGGTCTAGCTGTCTGTAGCTCTGAGGCAGGGTCGCTATGAACTCTGTCTAAAAATCTTTTGGAATATTAGAAAAATACTAGGAAAAATACTAGAAAAACAGAGGTGAACATTTCTTATTTATTGAAGCTTTCGATTTTATGCAGAAAAGGTGTTGTTAGGCCTATTTCTATTATCTAAGATAATACTGAAATAGAAGATTTTCCTACCAATATGCTGGAAAGAGTGCAAGTCAGCTTGCTATGCTGCCTTTAGAATGCTGACTGCACCTAGTTTTTCTCCCTGATCTGTTTCCAGGTGTTTTTCCAGGGCCCAGCAGTTCCCTGTCAGAACGATGGGGCTCAACCTTGTTTTGGGATCAAGCATCAATCTGCTTGGAAGCTCCTTAGCCTGGGCAAGTTGCAGTGACCCTGCAGGCTCTGTGATTCCATTCTGAGCACAGAGTGCAGGGANTCTCACATACATGTATATGTTTATATACTTATGTACACATAAGTATATACTTAGTATATATACTTACATATACTTTTATATGTATATACTTATGCTAGTATATACTTATGTTAGTATACACTTATGTTAGTATATACTGATATATACTTATAACTACATACCTGTATTTATACTTCCAGATCTCTTATGGGAAATGGATCAATAAAAAACTGGAGCAAGGTTTGTGAGGAGAAACTGCATCGTGAACTTTTCTATCCTTACAGGGCTACAACACTATTACTTCTCTAAACTGCATCATCTTTCAAACTGCTCTGAGGAAGGAAAGGTATGAGAGCTGCAGAGGAAGATTTGCTTTTTCCTTGTGGCAGAAGCAGTGTTGTGGTCACTTAGCAATGTCACTTGGGGAATGGTAGAAGTAGACTAATAAAAAAGTTGCACAGGGTATTTGAGGAGGTGGCTGTCCCCCTGTGCTGAGTTCCTCCTGCCTTTCAGCATGGAAAGAAGGCTGGTTTTCAAAGCCTGATCCATAAGCAATAGAAACATGATTTTGCTTCTAGCAAAACGTTGAAAATTGGTGAAATGTAAAGGATACATTATTAAAAAATTACCAGTGGTGCTTTTGTCTAAATAGCATTTTAATGCTTTAAATGACATGGTTTGAAATAGATCTGCTTCAGTTTAAAGGTCTATTACAATTTTAGGTCAACTTAGCAGCCAGAAACAAACAACAATTTAAAACTGGTCCAGGACTAAATCCTCCATACTATGGGTTGGGAATTTCAGCCCAGTATTTCTAATTTCTCAAAAGCCATTTTTAAGTTCTAGGGCAGTTTACAAATTGTGAGCTCTGTCTTCTTCAGCATTCCCAGTTCCTCTGTTTCTATTTTCTAATCAGCATTAACTGTGCTTTTGCCAGAATCTGGATGTCATTATATAACAGCACCATGCCATCTGAATGCTCAGGAACTTTGCATTACCCTGTTTACAAGGAAAGATAATGATACACTAAGATATTGCACGTTATTAAAAACTTGTTGGTTTTATTTTTTCTTCATTCTTCCTGCACTAAACAATGAGATTTTGAGGCACAAGAAGACGTTATTAATTTTCCCAATTCATAGCTAATCCTGTTAGTGATGTAAATAATGATCCTTTCAAAATCAGTTTAAAGGAGAAATAAAAAAAAAATAAATAAATGACAGTATTTCAGACTAAAGGTAAGGGAACAAATTAAATCCTCTCTATACCATGACTGTTACATGACAAGATGTTTAAAACTTAATTTTCAAACTGGTTGAAACATTGGTCTTGTAGTGCAAAAAAAAGAAACCTGTGATTTCAAACACTAGGTTTGGATTAAGCAGCAGACTAAAATACAACTAATGCAAGTATTGCTGGAACTGGAACTAATTTAAACACTAGACTAATACTGTCATCATAAATCATGACTTCAAATTCAATATTTTCAGAACTGACTATTGATTTGTGTATTCCTTATCTGAATTCTCATGTGGACTCATGATGTTTAAATAATCACAGTCATCCCTCCCCAAAAAACACCTCTTGAGCACCACAAACTGACACTATTTTTAGTCACTTCTGAGCATTTTAGTCAGGAAATACTGCAATACTTTTAAGAACCAGTCTTGTTAGTAATTCAACTCTATTTAGATTGACAATTGTTGATGGACAAACCATCATGAAAAAGAATGATGTTTCTTTATAAAGTCCAAACAACTAAAGGCTCATTATGAAAAATCTCCTAAAATAAAATTAAGGTAAAAAGAAATAAAATAAAATTCCATGTATAACAGTTGCTGATCTTTGAAGAACTATAATAAATTGATGTCATATATATGTACCTTACACATAAAATAGCTTCCAGACGAATAATGCAATACAAATTCTCACAGAACACAATGCAGTCTTCTCATTGTTCATGAAAGTGAAGAGAACATTAAAAATAATAAAAGGCAAGGTATATTTACTGGCCAGTATATGCCCATCTAAGACTTGAGCTATCATTGGTTTCAATGCAGGAAAAAGGGCTAGGTTTGGAACTGAAGTTCTCTGGCAAAACTCTACATTAAAGTGTGTTCTGAAAGATACCAGTTTTCAATGGATTCATTATCCATTCTCCTTTTAATCAGGGTATACAAGAAGAAATCTGCTTCAACATGTAAAGATGAGCTGATTAATATCCTTAGGAGGTACTGCTGGTGCTGTGAAGAATGAGATAATGCTACAAGAACAATTAGGCCCTGTTTCCTAGTAGAAAAAATAATAGAAAAACTTTAGTCAAAGTCATGGACTAATAGGACAAAAAGGAGGGATGCTGCTCTATAGAAATACATCATTAGTTGAAGCTGAGAGAAAATGAGAGAGATCTGACTATATTCTTTAGTCATAGGATTATTATAAGTTGCTATGTAGAAAAAAAAACAGGGGAAAAGTGATGCTAAGATCTGTCAGAGAATCTGCAGTAGACAAAAGCAGTAGGTAAGTACTCAAGACAGAGAACAACTCAATTAGTACATTCTGTGTAGTTCTGATTACTTATGTTCAAAATCTTGGCTAACAAGGGTAGAAATTGACTGCTAGGGTGATCAGGGAAGAAAGATCTATTTTAAGAAAAAAATCCAAATGTATCTAGTTCAGCACAAGAATGACTGAGAAAGTTACTTAATCTCTTTAAGGGTGTTTGGGAGTAAGAAGAAAGGAGGGTCAGGTATCACGTAACTATTAAATGTGGTAGGATGTGTTTTAAAAGTCCAGTGGAAACAGGTACAAATAGGTTGTCAGAATCCAATACTCACTGTCTGGGTTCTTTCAGGTGTTCCACACGTGAGGAGTAGAATGTTTAATACCAAATGTACTTATCTGAAGTGATCTGATAAGGGATTTGGATTTAGCAGAATGAAATACTAATGCACTTAAATGACAACGTGAGTCCAAATTGAGTACAGCAGTGTCTTTATGGGGAACATCTGTGTCCATGGAAAAGAACAACAAAGTTTTTTAACCTATGAGTAACTGGAGTTCTAAAAATCACCTGAAATAAACAGTAAAAGCAAAGAGGTTTAGTTATTCCAAGATGCAGTTTGCCTACAGGGAAGGGTTTTAACAACAGGACAGGAGTCACCTCAAAGATGGAGCATCCCACCCGAGGGAAGAATATCCAGGAAACTGAATCTCAAAGGGGTGACATGGAAATTCATGACTGTTTCCTGCACCATCATTTTACTCCAGCTTTAGAATTCTGGTTGTTCAGCTGCAGAAGACAAGGGCTCCCCCAGCAGCTAGGAATTTGGGATTTTTCTGCTGTTATTTTTTGCTTATCTGTGTGATTTGTAACTCTGGAGCCTGTAGCTCTCAGAGCCAGAGTCGGCTGCTTGTGTTAAAATGTTCTGCAGTCTCCAGTGAACTCAGGGCACTTGAATTAACTGTTCCAGAGGCTGTTGGCTCTACAGGTCTAGCTGTCTGTAGCTCTGAGGCAGGGTCGCTATGAACTCTGTCTAAAAATCTTTTGGAATATTAGAAAAATACTAGGAAAAATACTAGAAAAACAGAGGTGAACATTTCTTATTTATTGAAGCTTTCGATTTTATGCAGAAAAGGTGTTGTTAGGCCTATTTCTATTATCTAAGATAATACTGAAATAGAAGATTTTCCTACCAATATGCTGGAAAGAGTGCAAGTCAGCTTGCTATGCTGCCTTTAGAATGCTGACTGCACCTAGTTTTTCTCCCTGATCTGTTTCCAGGTGTTTTTCCAGGGCCCAGCAGTTCCCTGTCAGAACGATGGGGCTCAACCTTGTTTTGGGATCAAGCATCAATCTGCTTGGAAGCTCCTTAGCCTGGGCAAGTTGCAGTGACCCTGCAGGCTCTGTGATTCCATTCTGAGCACAGAGTGCAGGGATGCACCAGATATCCCAACAAAGAGGCTTCTCAGGCTGCAAGCAAGAGCTGTTCCAGGAGTATCTCTTAAAGGATCTGTGTTTTTCTGAATCTTAACAGCACTCATAGAACTGATGGCATTTGTTTCTTCCTCTTCTGCTCCCTATGGAACCTCCTGCCATTTGTTCTACTTGTTTTTCTGAAGGCAGGGCAGGTGTCTTCTTCCCAGNCCATCATGAAAAAGAATGATGTTTCTTTATAAAGTCCAAACAACTAAAGGCTCATTATGAAAAATCTCCTAAAATAAAATTAAGGTAAAAAGAAATAAAATAAAATTCCATGTATAACAGTTGCTGATCTTTGAAGAACTATAATAAATTGATGTCATATATATGTACCTTACACATAAAATAGCTTCCAGACGAATAATGCAATACAAATTCTCACAGAACACAATGCAGTCTTCTCATTGTTCATGAAAGTGAAGAGAACATTAAAAATAATAAAAGGCAAGGTATATTTACTGGCCAGTATATGCCCATCTAAGACTTGAGCTATCATTGGTTTCAATGCAGGAAAAAGGGCTAGGTTTGGAACTGAAGTTCTCTGGCAAAACTCTACATTAAAGTGTGTTCTGAAAGATACCAGTTTTCAATGGATTCATTATCCATTCTCCTTTTAATCAGGGTATACAAGAAGAAATCTGCTTCAACATGTAAAGATGAGCTGATTAATATCCTTAGGAGGTACTGCTGGTGCTGTGAAGAATGAGATAATGCTACAAGAACAATTAGGCCCTGTTTCCTAGTAGAAAAAATAATAGAAAAACTTTAGTCAAAGTCATGGACTAATAGGACAAAAAGGAGGGATGCTGCTCTATAGAAATACATCATTAGTTGAAGCTGAGAGAAAATGAGAGAGATCTGACTATATTCTTTAGTCATAGGATTATTATAAGTTGCTATGTAGAAAAAAAAACAGGGGAAAAGTGATGCTAAGATCTGTCAGAGAATCTGCAGTAGACAAAAGCAGTAGGTAAGTACTCAAGACAGAGAACAACTCAATTAGTACATTCTGTGTAGTTCTGATTACTTATGTTCAAAATCTTGGCTAACAAGGGTAGAAATTGACTGCTAGGGTGATCAGGGAAGAAAGATCTATTTTAAGAAAAAAATCCAAATGTATCTAGTTCAGCACAAGAATGACTGAGAAAGTTACTTAATCTCTTTAAGGGTGTTTGGGAGTAAGAAGAAAGGAGGGTCAGGTATCACGTAACTATTAAATGTGGTAGGATGTGTTTTAAAAGTCCAGTGGAAACAGGTACAAATAGGTTGTCAGAATCCAATACTCACTGTCTGGGTTCTTTCAGGTGTTCCACACGTGAGGAGTAGAATGTTTAATACCAAATGTACTTATCTGAAGTGATCTGATAAGGGATTTGGATTTAGCAGAATGAAATACTAATGCACTTAAATGACAACGTGAGTCCAAATTGAGTACAGCAGTGTCTTTATGGGGAACATCTGTGTCCATGGAAAAGAACAACAAAGTTTTTTAACCTATGAGTAACTGGAGTTCTAAAAATCACCTGAAATAAACAGTAAAAGCAAAGAGGTTTAGTTATTCCAAGATGCAGTTTGCCTACAGGGAAGGGTTTTAACAACAGGACAGGAGTCACCTCAAAGATGGAGCATCCCACCCGAGGGAAGAATATCCAGGAAACTGAATCTCAAAGGGGTGACATGGAAATTCATGACTGTTTCCTGCACCATCATTTTACTCCAGCTTTAGAATTCTGGTTGTTCAGCTGCAGAAGACAAGGGCTCCCCCAGCAGCTAGGAATTTGGGATTTTTCTGCTGTTATTTTTTGCTTATCTGTGTGATTTGTAACTCTGGAGCCTGTAGCTCTCAGAGCCAGAGTCGGCTGCTTGTGTTAAAATGTTCTGCAGTCTCCAGTGAACTCAGGGCACTTGAATTAACTGTTCCAGAGGCTGTTGGCTCTACAGGTCTAGCTGTCTGTAGCTCTGAGGCAGGGTCGCTATGAACTCTGTCTAAAAATCTTTTGGAATATTAGAAAAATACTAGGAAAAATACTAGAAAAACAGAGGTGAACATTTCTTATTTATTGAAGCTTTCGATTTTATGCAGAAAAGGTGTTGTTAGGCCTATTTCTATTATCTAAGATAATACTGAAATAGANTAAACTTTTTTTAAAAGATAAAATATATTTTTTTTTATTGACAACAATATAAAGATATAATATATAGAGTTTATGTGCCATACTGCATGCATCCTAACTGAACTGGCCATCTAGTAATCAATATTTTAAATATTTGGCAACAAATTAGGTTAGGATTACTAAAATGGAATACATTGCTATGTAATGTAATACATTACTAAATTACTTTAGTAATTACATTACTAAAATGTAATATTCAAATTACAACTTTTCCAGTCAGATTTGTTTTCACCCAACTAACCTCATGTTTCTTTCAAGCACTACTGTGACTTCTCTGTGTCAAAACCAGGCTTTGTATCACTCTTATTTATTCAATGGGAATGGTCAGAAGAAAATTTCCTATCTATGTTCATACAGCATCACCTGCATATATTGTTTTTTCATTATTGCCTCATGACAAGTAGCAGTTGAAAGTGGAGAACTGTGAGGATGTGCCTAAAATCACTGTGGGCATCCCTTAGAAAACTCAATTGCTTTCACAAACAGCTTTTGAATGTTGAAACCTTCATGCTAAGAGTGCAAAACTTCATGCAAAACATNTAACAGCACTCATAGAACTGATGGCATTTGTTTCTTCCTCTTCTGCTCCCTATGGAACCTCCTGCCATTTGTTCTACTTGTTTTTCTGAAGGCAGGGCAGGTGTCTTCTTCCCAGCGTGCATCTAAAAATGCCCTTCTGCATAATATCAAGATACTTTCTGGTATTAGAAACTGTAGTACTGTAGTACTGAAGCAACACAATTTTAAATCAAATTTAATCTGGTAAAGCACAAAGTTAGTGAACTAATAATTTCAAATAATATGCATTCTTTTAACCAGAGGACATGACATTCAGCTTACAATAAGCACAACGTGGAAAAAAAAACAAATATCACAAGAAAATCCTGCTGCAGGAAAATGAATACAAATATGTTACCAGTTTAACTTAATAAGCAAAGAAAAAAAATTAGATTTTTTTAGAATAAACTTTTTCTAAAAGATAAAATATATTTTGAAATTATTAGTTCACNCATACTGCATGCATCCTAACTGAACTGGCCATCTAGTAATCAATATTTTAAATATTTGGCAACAAATTAGGTTAGGATTACTAAAATGGAATACATTGCTATGTAATGTAATACATTACTAAATTACTTTAGTAATTACATTACTAAAATGTAATATTCAAATTACAACTTTTCCAGTCAGATTTGTTTTCACCCAACTAACCTCATGTTTCTTTCAAGCACTACTGTGACTTCTCTGTGTCAAAACCAGGCTTTGTATCACTCTTATTTATTCAATGGGAATGGTCAGAAGAAAATTTCCTATCTATGTTCATACAGCATCACCTGCATATATTGTTTTTTCATTATTGCCTCATGACAAGTAGCAGTTAAAAGTGGAGAACTGTGAGGATGTGCCTAAAATCACTGTGGGCATCCCTTAGAAAACTCAATTGCTTTCACAAACAGCTTTTGAATGTTGAAACCTTCATGCTAAGAGTGCAAAACTTCATGCAAAACATGAAAACGTAATGCTAACCAACAAAACTGAATCCTCAGGGAGTTAGAGACTCTGAATTTGAGCCACCATTAATTACAAGAGGGAAATGATTCGATCAACACAGGGACCCAATAATTTGCAGACACCTTTCAGAGGTGACAATGTCAGGAAATTTACAATCAAGTCTGAATGATTTCATTTTACTTCTTCTGGAAACTGATGGAATAGTTTGACACTGGAACTCCAGATTCCTATGACATCCTTAAGGTTTCTCAGATAAAAGTTTACAATGAGAAAGCTTAATGTCAACTAAACCAAATCAAACAGGAAATCTGACCACAAATGTTAAAGCTTTCTAGAGTATTGACCTTCAGATTAAATTATCCATAAACATTCTAAGACAGCTGAGGCTGAGGCTGTCTCTCCATTTCACTTTTAGGTAAACTTTCATAGTACTCTGAAAGAAAAACATCACAGTAATACTTCTAAGTTTCAAATTCCCCTCAGCACACTGTTGAGAATGATAGAAGTTCAGCATCTGTACTGTTCATGGAAAAACAACCTTAAATTCTGTCTTTAATCTCATCTGGCACTTGCAACTCCTCAAGAGCACCAACAGAGTTTAGTGTGATGTTAGAAGCTGTCTGCCAGTCATGGATCACTTCCTCATGTTCTTGGAGCAATCTTATTGTGAGGAAGAAAACAGCCTTTCCTACAGTAGAGAATGTTTCAAAGGGCTGTGAAGTCATTCTTAACCACTTAGCACTTCTTTAAATTAATTTTTACTCCATTTTTCAAGTGCCAACATCATGTCAGTGCAAGGAATGATAACCACATTCATTCAAGATATGCACTATCTTAGACTCCCAGGAATCATTTTAACGAGCACCTTCTTAACAAATGAAAGAAGGTCCCTAGTTTAATTATCTTCACTAGTAGTAGATGTTTGAAGTGTCCAAACCAAGAGATGAAAGGGCAAGAATAATTCTCAAAGTGCTGTCAGCTTTTCATCCTCTGTTCTTAGCCAGTTCATACTCACAGCCTAAGACTCCCTATGACCCTCAAAATCCTTGTGCTCAGACTGAGCCTGCTCTAGCTCAGTTTTGCAAATGTAATTGTAACTTGCTGACTAGACAAATTATTCAAACTACTTGAATTCTTCATGTGCTTTTCCTATAGTATTATTATGATATACTTGTTTGGTGCCTCGGGCATATTGCTTTGATATCCTTTACATCATTCCCTTAGCAAATGCTATATAGATTTTAATACACTGCATTGAAATAATGGACTTTTTCTGCCATGGAAATGGAGTTTGTTTGGGTCTTTTGCCTTCTCTTCATGGGCCGGACTATGGTTCTTACCTTCACGTACATGAGAAAATGGCGCGGCCAGCGGCTCTCCGGGGCCTTCAGGGAGCGGGAGCGTGGGCGGGCCGAGGCGGGGCCCGCAGGCGGAGGCGGCCCGGGCGGAGCAGCCCCAGGTGCGGCAGATTCGCACGAGGCGGAACCGCCACAACGGGCCCTCGCCGAGACACCCCTGGCAGAAAAGCGGCTTCTCGGCAGGGTGACCGGCTCCCGTTTGGTGAGTCCGCACAGAAAGGGGGGGCGGAGGCTCTTTCGGGCTCTTTCTTGGCTCTGCCGGGGCCTGCAGGTGGGGTGTACCCGGGGCTGAGCGACCCCCCCAGGGCTGAGCGGCCCCCCCGCTGCCACCCAGCGCTGCCCTGGGGAGCGCGGCGCTTGGCGCCAATGCAGAGCGGGGGCTCCGCGGCTATGAGCCAACCATGGGCCCCTGTGGCCAGGAAGGCCAGTGGTATCCTAGGGTACATTAAAAAGAGTGTGGCCAGCAGGTCAAGGGAGGTCACCCGCTCTATTCTGCCCTGGTAAGGCCACGTGTGAAGTACGGTGTCCTGGACTGAGCTCCCCAGTTCAAGGCACAGGGTACTACTGGAGAGAGTCTAAACAGAAGGCAACGAAGATGTCTGGGCGACTGGAGCATCTCTTTTACAAGTCAAGGTTGAGAGACCTGTGACTGTTTTGCTTGAAAAGATTGAGAGGAGAGTTTATGGATGGCTATAGATTGTGGCTACAGTGGGTGCAAGGAGAATGGATCTGGACTCTTTTCAGTGGTGCCCAGTGACAGGACAAGGGGCAATGGGCACAAGCTGCAACACAGGAGGTATGTTCCCTCTATATATGAGAAAAAAACCTATTTGCTGTGAAGGTGATGAACTGGAACAGGCTGCCCAGAGAGGTTGTGGAGTCTCCTTCTCTGGAGTCATTCCAAACCTGTCTGGGTGCAATCCTGTGTGATGTGCTCTAGGCAATCCTGCTTTGAGGGTGGGTTGAATTTAGAAGATCTCTAGAGTTCCCTTCCAACTTCAATTTTGTGCTTCTTTGATTCTTTGAAGACCTGCACAACAGTAGACAAAATGCTGGAAGATGCACTAAAGTTGTCACATGCTTAAGTAACTTTAGAAACATTTAAAAATGAATCCTCAGGATCATCATGATAAACCAAGTTGTTTGTATGTAAAGTGATCACTGTAGTGCCATCCCTGGAGGTGTTCATAAAATGTTTAGATATGGCACTTCAGGACATGGTTTAGTGGTCATGATAATGTTGACTAGACAGATGGACTTGATGATTTTAGAGGTCTTTTCCAGCTGTAATGATTCTGTGTTTGTGTGGTGCAAATGTCTCCTTGAGATGCTGTGTTGTTGAAAGAGATGCCATCTCCTCACACACAAAAAACCTCATGTATTTGGTCCAATTTAGACTAGAAGGAACCTCCAAAGGTCATTTAGTCCACCCTCTGCTCAAACTAGGGTTAGCTTCAATTGGCTGCATCATACAGGTTATTCTTAAGGTGAGTTTTGAGGCCCTTTGATAATGGAGTTTTGACAGCCTTTCAAGGCAACAGTTTCCAGTAATTAAGTGCTCCTTGCAGAATTTTTGCCTTAGATGCAGTTGGAAATTTCCCTTTTTGCAGCTCGTGGTTGTTGTCTCTGCCCTTACTAAGGTGCATTATGGATGAAAAGCCCCTTTCTTCATTATAACTCTCCTTAGATAAATCAGGATTGCAATCAGATGCTGTCTTAGCTGTCTCTTCTAGAGACTAAACAAATCCAGTAGTTCCCTCTGTTTCTCCTGGTGTATCACACACGAAGTTACCACCTCCTTCTGGACTCTGCACTTTGTTGATCTTCTGTACATGGGGGGGGGGGGGGGGGAAATGGGCATTATGTCCCATTTGTAGGGATAAAAGGACTACAGATCTCTGATGGAAACTGTAGCAAGTTGTTCATGATGCTTCTTGATTTTGTATCTTGCCTTACCTCCTTGTTAACTACATAACTCATAGGGAGCTTAGAGGTGCCAGAACCTTTTAGTGAAGAGATACTCTTTTGATAGCAATAGTACTGGTATCAGCTAATCAAAATATCTGAAATATTGACTTTTTGCAGTATTAGTGTTACCTCTGTGTATCATGTTTAAACTACAGGTTTCCTTGTACATAAAAAGTAGTGCAGAGAGGTTATGTGTGAATGATGCTGCCTGAAAATGGAGATGGAAAAAAATGCTGGTGGTGGTGTGCAATCCTAGAAAAACAGCTGAAAGGGTAAACTGCGTTTGAGTGAAGAGTTTGAACTAGAAGGATCATCAGTGAAGCTGTTGTGTTTAGTTTGGATCCTGTTTGTCAGGAAAATGTTACCTTTCTGAAGTGACTTCTCATTCAAATTGCACATTCTATGTCAGGATTCCTCCATAATAATTTTTTTTTTTTTTTGTAATCTCATTCTATTTGTGGATTATTTTTTTAGAGTTTACTTCTACTCACCCCTTACCACATTTGGTCGAGAAAACTCTGACTTTCTAATCATATACAAATTAAAATTCGTTGTATGGACCCTAATGGTATGTACCTTGAAGGACATCATATTGGCCTATCTCCCAAGCAGGGATTTTCCCTTCAAATCCATAAAACTACTTGGAAGAGATGTGAACAGCTTTTGGAATGATGTATTTTGTGAAGCAGTTAAATGAATGGAGAACACTGTTAAGTAATATGAATTAAGTGAAATATGACTGCATTGCAACATCTCACACCAGTTCCAAAATAAACAGTGGTTTTGTACATTTAAAACAACTACTTCATTGCATTTGGGTGCTGTCTGTCTTCCTTGCATTTTCATCTGGTTATAATGCTTTTCTTTACTCCCCTCAATCTTTTAAATTTAAAAACTCAAAATGTTTAGAAAGATGGTCATTTTAGAAATGCCAGTATCAGCTGCCCTGCATTCTCCGTGGATTTGCCTTCTTAATATCCATTTAAACTGAGAAAAAAAAAAAAAAAGAAG
>VYZU01080157.1:44109-79239 GCA_013401355.1 Ceyx cyanopectus
TTGTGAGATCTTAAGATCTTTTTGCCAGGAAACCAGCAAAAAAAAAAAGAATTAAATAAATCAGCTTAACCAGGTTCTTCCAGTCCTGCTAAAGGAAACTTTAGTAATCCTGTAAATGAAATATCAAACATCTTCATCATTAACACACAGCAGTGATGTGCTGGGATCTTTCAAGGCTTTTAACCTTCCACTTCATTCAGGAGTCAACCCTGTTTGTCACTGACATGCACAAGTTCTTCATGACAGTTTAAGTGGTGGCTGAGAGTTTGTCATAATTCAATTACCAAATATTTAATCCAAAAAGCAGAGTTAACTAAACTGCAGAGATGAAGATTAAAACAATACCTAGGTGTGGTTTGTAGAGATAAATCTCTATCCATGCAGGTGAATATAGTGAAATTACGTATCTCATGCAACCTGGATTTTAAATTCACCCTTCTGTATACACAACATACTACACAAATTATCTTAAAAAAAAAAATAAATACTGAGCATAACATAAATGCCAAAGCACCAGTTAAAGATGATTGTGCTCTAAGTAAGGACTTTTATATTCCATACTTTTCATCAGCAATGACAAATGTTATGTGAGTAATGCTTTCCAGTAATGTATTATAAAGCAAACCCAATGTATTTGAGATGTAGTTGATTTGTTTANCTGTAGGGATACAAGGACTACAGATCTCTGATGGAAACTGTAGCAAGTTGTTCATGATGCTTCTTGATTTTGTATCTTGCCTTACCTCCTTGTTAACTACATAACTCATAGGGAGCTTAGAGGTGCCAGAACCTTTTAGTGAAGAGATACTCTTTTGATAGCAATAGTACTGGTATCAGCTAATCAAAATATCTGAAATATTGACTTTTTGCAGTATTAGTGTTACCTCTGTGTATCATGTTTAAACTACAGGTTTCCTTGTACATAAAAAGTAGTGCAGAGAGGTTATGTGTGAATGATGCTGCCTGAAAATGGAGATGGAAAAAAATGCTGGTGGTGGTGTGCAATCCTAGAAAAACAGCTGAAAGGGTAAACTGCGTTTGAGTGAAGAGTTTGAACTAGAAGGATCATCAGTGAAGCTGTTGTGTTTAGTTTGGATCCTGTTTGTCAGGAAAATGTTACCTTTCTGAAGTGACTTCTCATTCAAATTGCACATTCTATGTCAGGATTCCTCCATAATAATTTTTTTTTTTTTTTTTGTAATCTCATTCTATTTGTGGATTATTTTTTTAGAGTTTACTTCTACTCACCCCTTACCACATTTGGTCGAGAAAACTCTGACTTTCTAATCATATACAAATTAAAATTCGTTGTATGGACCCTAATGGTATGTACCTTGAAGGACATCATATTGGCCTATCTCCCAAGCAGGGATTTTCCCTTCAAATCCATAAAACTACTTGGAAGAGATGTGAACAGCTTTTGGAATGATGTATTTTGTGAAGCAGTTAAATGAATGGAGAACACTGTTAAGTAATATGAATTAAGTGAAATATGACTGCATTGCAACATCTCACACCAGTTCCAAAATAAACAGTGGTTTTGTACATTTAAAACAACTACTTCATTGCATTTGGGTGCTGTCTGTCTTCCTTGCATTTTCATCTGGTTATAATGCTTTTCTTTACTCCCCTCAATCTTTTAAATTTAAAAACTCAAAATGTTTAGAAAGATGGTCATTTTAGAAATGCCAGTATCAGCTGCCCTGCATTCTCCGTGGATTTGCCTTCTTAATATCCATTTAAACTGAGAAAAAAAAAAAAAAAGAAGCAATTACTCAACCAGAAGTTCCTAGTTCAATATTTTTCTTTGTAATCCTGCTTAATCATCTTTTCAGAGGAGGGCCATCAGATATACAATGTACAAGAATGCAAGATACAAACAGTTGCCCTGTATTTCTTGCAATCATTGTGCTAAATGAAAAACCACCAACAAAAAGAATGAGTCGTTTAAGAAACTCCTTAAACGTCTAGGACCTTTAAATAAAATTAATGATTTATACCTTTATAATGCTACTTTCATTGACTTTGGCACATTTTTCTAAATTCTTAAATGAGTCAAGTGACTTGTAGAAAAAGTGATTCCATACTTTGGACACTGGTTCATGCTTATGATGGCTACAGAGGTTTCTTTTTCTCCGGGCTTTACAGGCACGTGTTGCAAATCCGTATATAGCAAATCTGTTGAGTATTTTTTGTGGCATGAATCTATCTGCTGAAGCCCAGGATGATGGCAAGACCTTTCCTTGATGGCTAGTTGCAGCTACTGCTCTCTAAAGTAATCAGAAGATGAATGCTCAGAGCTGTTTCTAATATTCCTGGGATTAGAAAGTATTAATTCAACACAACAGCATGCACAAGTTCTTCATGACAGTTTAAGTGGTGGCTGAGAGTTTGTCATAATTCAATTACCAAATATTTAATCCAAAAAGCAGAGTTAACTAAACTGCAGAGATGAAGATTAAAACAATACCTAGGTGTGGTTTGTAGAGATAAATCTCTATCCATGCAGGTGAATATAGTGAAATTACGTATCTCATGCAACCTGGATTTTAAATTCACCCTTCTGTATACACAACATACTACACAAATTATCTTAAAAAAAAAAATAAATACTGAGCATAACATAAATGCCAAAGCACCAGTTAAAGATGATTGTGCTCTAAGTAAGGACTTTTATATTCCATACTTTTCATCAGCAATGACAAATGTTATGTGAGTAATGCTTTCCAGTAATGTATTATAAAGCAAACCCAATGTATTTGAGATGTAGTTGATTTGTTTAGACAGGTGGATTGTTGTCACAGAGTGAGTCCAAACTGAAAGCTGTCTGCAACCACTGAACTTTCAATTTTTAATACTGTTTTCCTGGTAAGGTATAGATTTAGCATACTGCTATGTATCTAAATAGATCTCTGCGTTGCCAAGTTTTGACATGCTGTCTGTAGCATTATGGGGTAAAACCTGTTGCTCTGCCTCTTCTGTAAGCAAAATAGATATTTCAGTGGCTTTTCTATTTCTTTAGCTTCTAGTGAATTTAACCTTCAGGCAGCAATACTGTGGTTTTCAATCTACTTGAAAAAGTTTGGTGGGAAAGGAGAGGCTGGTAACGCATAAACTGCTTGAAGACACCTCCTGAGAAGCTGAATGCTGCAGACTATGGAACAAGGCATGAGAACTGAGAAGAGGAAGGTGTCAGCCTTCCTGACTACAGAAGTAAGATGAGCAGTTGTAGCTTAGCTGCCTCGAAAATACACCAGTTTTTGGTTAGTTTACCTGGATAGGTTTTTGTTTGGGGAAAACAGGGCTTTGAGGTGTTTCAGGGCTACTGAAATGCCTCAAAATTTCAAGCAGCCTCCATGCTGTCTCAGTCCATGCCAGCCAGCTTGTGAGTGCTGGTCACAGGAGGATTGCTGCATATTGCCTGGCTTTGCATCCAGAATCCAAATCTAGTGACAGCAGTTTTCAGACAGCACATTAAATGCATGGGGTTTGGTTTGGGTTTTTTTGTTCCCTGTTATCCCTTAGTACTACTAATACTAGAGAATGCTGAATACCATTTAGAGATCATCTATTCATCTATTCAGACAGTAAGCAGAACCTTCAAGAAATAACCTAAATATTTAAATTAACATTTCTTTTAGCACATCTTCCTGTGTGAGAAAAACTCTTGCTCTAGTATAATTTGTCTTTTTTTTATGTCAACCTTCAAGTACAAGTATATATACCATATATATATATATAGTCAACTATATTGTAAAGTATAGATACACTGTATATATGTCAACCTTCAAATAAATGTATATAACTATATAAACCTTAACTCTCCTTACAAAACAGCCAAGCAATCAATAGCTATGAGCTACACCAGGACTGACAACTAGTTGCACTAAAATAAAGACATTTTGCATTAAAGTTTTTATTGTATTTTGTCAAGTTTCAGCAACGCTGGGTTAAGACAAAGGGTTTGTTGTTTTGGTTTTTTGTTTTGTGCAGGTTGCAGTTATTACCTGGCAGGATGAAGGGCACTGGGCTTAAATAGATGTTACAGCTACTACTGGACGTGTGTAACTAATTTAAAACAAACAAAACTCCCCAGGAATGTGGATTGTAAATCTCTTTAAGTGTAGAGATTTGATTTTCTAAGTCCATGAGGCAAAGTTTTACACACTTGCTGTGAAATGTTTTGTGGAGATTTAATTACTTCTTCAACATGAACTATTAATTTGGTGGAGAGAAAACAAAGTATAATGAGAAGTAAGACTACAACTAAAGTATAATACAAAGTAAGACTATAAAGTAATGGGCAGCATTATTTTATTGACCACTAACTGATTCTCACTTCAAGTATGTGGAGTATTTTGTGAAGGGCTAACGTTTTAATTTTTTTTTTCTCTGATTTATTATTTTGAAAAGTCATACATATGCCATTTATTTATGTATTTATTTATTTTCCCCAGAGATGTTCTTTTTTCCCTTTTTCTTTTTCCCCCTCCTTTTTCTTTCTTTTTTTCCCCCTCCTTTTTCTTTCTTTTTTTCCCCCTCCTTTTTCTTTCTTTTTTTCCCCCTCCTTTTTCTTTCTTTTTTTCCCCCTCCTTTTTCTTTCTTTTTTTCCCCCTCCTTTTTCTTTCTTTTTTTCCCCCTCCTTTTTCTTTCTTTTTTTCCCCCTCCTTTTTCTTTCTTTTTTTCCCCCTCCTTTTTCTTTCTTTTTTTCCCCCTCCTTTTTCTTTCTTTTTTTCCCCCTCCTTTTTCTTTCTTTTTTTCCCCCTCCTTTTTCTTTCTTTTTTTCCCCCTCCTTTTTCTTTCTTTTTTTCCCCCTCCTTTTTCTTTCTTTTTTTCCCCCTCCTTTTTCTTTCTTTTTTCCCCCTTCTTTTTCTTTCTTCCCCCTCCTTTTTCTTTCTTTTTCCCCCCCTCCTTTTTCTTTTTGTGTAACTACTGTTTTTCTGAAAGAAAGATGATGAAAATGTAGTATAAAAACATAACAATATTTAAAAGAGAGCAACCCACTCTATTTTGTGTGTGCTGGTCTGATCATTTCACATGTTCCATGTAGGTTTAGACTCCTGGAGGAGAACAGAGTGCATGTGTTGTGCTCCTGGGTATCCAGAGGTCTTTGACACAGGGGAGTAATTTCTACCCCAACCAAATTTGAGGTTGAAAAACATAGCATGAGAAACTCCATTTTTTTCTGTTCTAAGTTCTTGAGGAAAAAAAAACAACAAACAACAACAAAAAAAACCCCAACGAAATAAAAACAAGCAAACCAAAAACACACACAAAAAATCCAACTCTAACTAAAACAAAATAAAACAAAATACAAAGGAAACCAACAAAAATTAGCAACACCATTTCACAAATCCCTTAGTTTAACATCTTTTTGGGCTAATATTAGACCTCATTAAATGGGCTCAGAAAGATTAATACTAGAGACAAAAATCCTGTTTTGGAGCCTGCTGTGTGCTGTTTCAATTTCTACTCAAGCTTACAATGAACTCATCAGTTTCTACTAATGCTCACAATAAACTCCCAAGTTTCATAGAATTTCTTGGTATCTCCATAAATTCTTACCCATAAAGCTCTTGAGTAGAATGAATTAATGAACCTGAGCCAATGGTATCTGTCTCAGTGCTAGCTCTATGGTGTGTGCAATGACAACATTCTTCCCTGACTAACCACCTATAATTTGCACCACATGCACTGTGGAAATCCAGTTTACAAGCCAAGTGATTATCATTTTGCTTATGAATTAATGATGTCACCACATGGAAACCAAAGAGCTGTTCATAGGAGTGAACAGCAAAAAGTGTGTTTGCTAACAAATGAAAATGCTTCTGGAAGAATGTTACAGAAAAGAAGATCTATTACAGAACNGCAGGTTGCAGTTATTACCTGGCAGGATGAAGGGCACTGGGCTTAAATAGATGTTACAGCTACTACTGGACGTGTGTAACTAATTTAAAACAAACAAAACTCCCCAGGAATGTGGATTGTAAATCTCTTTAAGTGTAGAGATTTGATTTTCTAAGTCCATGAGGCAAAGTTTTACACACTTGCTGTGAAATGTTTTGTGGAGATTTAATTACTTCTTCAACATGAACTATTAATTTGGTGGAGAGAAAACAAAGTATAATGAGAAGTAAGACTACAACTAAAGTATAATACAAAGTAAGACTATAAAGTAATGGGCAGCATTATTTTATTGACCACTAACTGATTCTCACTTCAAGTATGTGGAGTATTTTGTGAAGGGCTAACGTTTTAATTTTTTTTTTCTCTGATTTATTATTTTGAAAAGTCATACATATGCCATTTATTTATGTATTTATTTATTTTCCCCAGAGATGTTCTTTTTTCCCTTTTTCTTTTTCCCCCTCCTTTTTCTTTCTTTTTTTCCCCCTCCTTTTTCTTTCTTTTTTTCCCCCTCCTTTTTCTTTCTTTTTTTCCCCCTCCTTTTTCTTTCTTTTTTTCCCCCTCCTTTTTCTTTCTTTTTTTCCCCCTCCTTTTTCTTTCTTTTTTTCCCCCTCCTTTTTCTTTCTTTTTTTCCCCCTCCTTTTTCTTTCTTTTTTTCCCCCTCCTTTTTCTTTCTTTTTTTCCCCCTCCTTTTTCTTTCTTTTTTTCCCCCTCCTTTTTCTTTCTTTTTTTCCCCCTCCTTTTTCTTTCTTTTTTTCCCCCTCCTTTTTCTTTCTTTTTTTCCCCCTCCTTTTTCTTTCTTTTTTTCCCCCTCCTTTTTCTTTCTTTTTTCCCCCTTCTTTTTCTTTCTTCCCCCTCCTTTTTCTTTCTTTTTCCCCCCCTCCTTTTTCTTTTTGTGTAACTACTGTTTTTCTGAAAGAAAGATGATGAAAATGTAGTATAAAAACATAACAATATTTAAAAGAGAGCAACCCACTCTATTTTGTGTGTGCTGGTCTGATCATTTCACATGTTCCATGTAGGTTTAGACTCCTGGAGGAGAACAGAGTGCATGTGTTGTGCTCCTGGGTATCCAGAGGTCTTTGACACAGGGGAGTAATTTCTACCCCAACCAAATTTGAGGTTGAAAAACATAGCATGAGAAACTCCATTTTTTTCTGTTCTAAGTTCTTGAGGAAAAAAAAACAACAAACAACAACAAAAAAAACCCCAACGAAATAAAAACAAGCAAACCAAAAACACACACAAAAAATCCAACTCTAACTAAAACAAAATAAAACAAAATACAAAGGAAACCAACAAAAATTAGCAACACCATTTCACAAATCCCTTAGTTTAACATCTTTTTGGGCTAATATTAGACCTCATTAAATGGGCTCAGAAAGATTAATACTAGAGACAAAAATCCTGTTTTGGAGCCTGCTGTGTGCTGTTTCAATTTCTACTCAAGCTTACAATGAACTCATCAGTTTCTACTAATGCTCACAATAAACTCCCAAGTTTCATAGAATTTCTTGGTATCTCCATAAATTCTTACCCATAAAGCTCTTGAGTAGAATGAATTAATGAACCTGAGCCAATGGTATCTGTCTCAGTGCTAGCTCTATGGTGTGTGCAATGACAACATTCTTCCCTGACTAACCACCTATAATTTGCACCACATGCACTGTGGAAATCCAGTTTACAAGCCAAGTGATTATCATTTTGCTTATGAATTAATGATGTCACCACATGGAAACCAAAGAGCTGTTCATAGGAGTGAACAGCAAAAAGTGTGTTTGCTAACAAATGAAAATGCTTCTGGAAGAATGTTACAGAAAAGAAGATCTATTACAGAACAGAAGATGAATACTGTATGTCTCCCTAGAACAGAAGCAATTTTTCAGTGCCTGTGACTAGATAAAATCAAATTTTATGACTGTTTACATGCAGTTCAGCAAAAAAAAAAACAAACAACAAAAACCATCTGTTTTAAAATATGAAACAGGTATCACAAAATGCTGAATGACTTTCAGTGTTACTCCTAAGTGTATATAATTTAAACCTGCTAAGTTACTCTTGGATTGCATGAGCTTTTCCCAGCTTTATGAATAATATATAAGTGAAGCTGCAGCTGGATATTGAAAATTTTTCTTTTCTAAAAACTACTTTTGTTTAACTCAGCAGTATAAAAGAACAAACTTTTACTGTGTATGTCACACTGCTCAAAAGTAGGGGTTTTTTTAGCCTATTAAACCTGGTTTTTTTTCAGTTTTCTTAACCTCTGAAGAAATAGCAATGTGCAATTTAAACACTGAGAAGGTCATTTGAAAAGTTTTGGATTTTTTAGAAGAAGACAGTGCAGTCAGAGCACACTCAGGAGGAAAAAAAAAATCAGCTTGTGTGCCAGTTGTCCAAGCTGAAAGTAAAGAACAAACTCAGCAGCCTGGTGTTGCCCAGTTTCATGCCAAATGAGCTGTACTTGCAGGGAGAAGTGTTCTAGGCTGGCAGGCTCTGCAGAGTTTGCCTCTCAGCCAGCACACCAAAGAGAAGCCTTTTTTGGGTTCTTCTCTCCAGGGAGGTGTGAGTGGTAGAAATGGAGTTTCCCATCACAGGAGAATTTCAGTAAGCCTGCATTTCTACTTCCAAATGAAAAATTCAGTTTGTTTTATTTTGAAGGGAGAAAAACACAGTGAGGCAACAGTCTAGGGCATCAGTGTTGTGTGTCACACTCATTGAGTATTTTCTCCATGACCAGGGGCCTCACAAGACTCTCCCGTGGCAGAAACCATCGTTCCGCGGGATGTTGCTGCACATGGAGAAATGGAAGCATTAGGAACCCCATGTAAATGGTTATTCTGCCATTTTTAACAAATCTCCATTCTAAAAAGAAGAAAAAGCAACATTACTAGGAAAAAAAATTACAACCGAGATCAACTAATTTCCAGTAATTTTGCTTTTTCTTTTTTTTTTTTTTTCTTTTTTTTTTTAACAAAAATATATGTATCTGTGTAGAAACTCTTGGGCTTATTCTCTAGTTAACTGCTACAGATATCCTAGCACTGAGAAGTGCCATGTTACACTGTAAAGCTCCTTCCCTGCACTGTAAACCTCTGACCTATCTCTGATTGTTAGTTTCTTGATATAGATGTGATATGGCAGATATTTGTTTTAAGCTCTTTATCACCATCAGGTCGTTCTACTATCATAGCAATTATTCTGCCAGAACAACTATTAACCTGGATGAAATATTTAATTGCAAACACAAGCAGCATGAGTCCTTAATGCCATTCCATCCAGAAGTCACAGTATGGCAAGAGACTGTTACATGCTCTAGTTAAAACACAGGTTTATGGGTCAGTGAAGAAAGCAGCTGACAACAAAAACTGAGGAAGTGTTCTAAGGAATATTTCTTAAGAAACTGGTTTTTAGTGGGTGGCTTTTGGGAACAGTTTGCCATGCTGAAATATTGCAGTTTCTCTGAGTCTGAGAAGACAGCTATTGTCCTGGGTTTTTTTTCTGGTTTTCACTCCCACATCTTCATAGCTTTTGATTAATCTTAACAATGTGATAATGAAAGAAAGCAACAATAAATGCTCACAGCAGAAGACTTGGGTCAGGTCTTCAGCTTCTCACATCAAACAGCTCACAGAATGTAGGATGTTTAAAGTTGGCAGGGACCTCTGCAGATCATCTGATAACAGCAGAGTCACCAAGAGCAGGCTGCCCAGGACTATGCCCAGACAGATTTTTCATATTTCCAAGGTGGGAGATATTTTTCATATCTCTAAGGTTTCTTCCAGTGCTTGTTATTGGTCTCCAACTAGGCTTTGAGCCACTGATCTCCACCTTCAGAGTCCTACAGATCACCCAGTTTTCTGCCTACCTCAGCGTTTGCTCATCCCAGCCCATATCTCATCATCTTCTCTAGATGGAGAAAATGCCAATTTCTCACCTCTCACCTACCAAGCCAGTCGTTGTAGAAGTTCATCTAGCAGGTCATGGATTGCCTCTGTGTCCTTGGATGTTGAAGGTCAGTGTTTCTACTAAAGACTGAAGTGAAGGTGTTAAATCTAAGCTTCATATATCTGTTTATGCTTGATGTCTCTCATACCACTCAATATCTCAATATGCTTTCCATGCACAGCATGCCAGGTGCTCTTAGAAGATGGTTCTCTTTGGGATCAAAAGCAGGAATCACAAGCATGGAAGTCCCTGTGATGAGAGCTGGTTCAAGTTTCATGCTAAATGCTTTAGATAATACATTGCTTCCTGAAGAACCTAATGGGATAAATTATTCTCTAAAGGGACCACAAGGAGAAACTGTATGGAAGAGTCAGTTCTTGCAGATCTGAGAGAAATGCTGATGCTGGAGTTTTTGCAGGTATACAATGCCAATAGAATAACTGAACATGACTACCCTGCTCCAATATGGTGTCTTTTCCAAGTCACAGAAGATCCATTTCTAGTTTGAGATCATTAAACCTTCAGTTGTTTTCCAGATTATTTATTCCGTAGTTAGTCTTAAACCTGTGTTCTAATTTTATACATAATTAGTTTGCAATTACATGAAACATTGTTGATTTATTTTTTTTTTAGGTTTAAGGACTGAAACATCTGTTGAACAGAAGCTTCTTGTTTTTAATGCCATAATTGAGATATAAAAAACTTATCCTCACCTTGGTAATATTACAAATACATTTACAAGAACTTACCCCCTCGAACACTTTTAAAAGCCTGGTCTTGCACATCTGTCAGCCTCATAGCTCTTGTGATAGAACCTCTACATGGGTGAGTACATCACTTCTGCATCAAATCCACATTGGTTTGACAACTCGAGCCAAAACAAATTGTGTTGTCTGCATCACTGCTAATTCTATGAACAAAATAATCAATCTACCTGCAAAAATTCCATGTCATGCAGCCATTGCTCAGTTAGCAATGATTTATTTTTCTGTTATCTTGATTATAAAAATGATTAGGTTAACTAGCTGCCTTCTCTGGTAACACGTCAGAAACCTGTGTAATCAGTCTAATCTGTATATGGCTCAGCATTTTTACACCTGATTTTACTCCTACAAGGATAAAAATTGTATATGAAATTGTACAGGGCTTCAAACATCTCATCAAAATTAATGGGGTGTGACATATTCCCCTGACAAGCAGGTGGTTTGTCTCATTTCTTCTGCAAACTCACCCATCACTTTTCTTCCTAGTTAACATTTAAGCTGTTACAAGCAGCACAACTGAGGCTTCTCCATGTCTGCTCTCACCCAAATACACAGATTCTCCTTTGGCAGTGTCCAATGGATGTCTTTATGTTCTGTCCTTAACTCCATCTCAGGTCATTGTAGGTGAATTTGTGTTTCTTTGGGCTCAACGTGAGTTCCATGTGCTTCCAGACTGGCAATTCCTGCTGTTCCCACTCAACATTTTGCTTTTGCTGCCTTAAACTGCTTGAATTACAGCTTTCTGAGAATCCCCCTTCTGGATGTGCCTGTTTTTGTCACTTCCTAAAATTCCTTATTCTTGTGTTGCTTTATATCTCTGCAAATGATGTGACCAAATCACTTTTTCAGAAATCCAGAGGTAATTAAGTCCCAAGTTGATACCTTTTTCCACTGGCATTTGTCTGCCCTTTGCTCCCTCCTGTCCATTCCCTAATACTTCCTTCTCTGAAGCATCATACACCTCCTGATACCAGTTGTTATTGAAAACAAAAGCCTAAGTTTCAATATCTGTTTGTTTCTTTATTTATTTTGGTGTGATATCCTTGGTTTGAATTTATATAGCTTCAAAAAATATTGCTCCAGTGTTGCATGCTTTGTGAGTCAGCTGGTTGAACTGGAGCCTTGCAAAAAAAGACACTTTCTATTTGACAAAAAAAACAAGTCTGAATTCTGTCTTTAACTCGCATCCTTGGGATCAGTGTGAGATTCCCAAGGTCAGGTTGAGCTGCTTCTTCAGGATATGGTCCCAAGTGCTTGTAGGAATAATCCAAGCAAAAGCCGGAATGCATTTCTCCCAAGCCAGGCCCCTGGGAGATGTCTCCTTGCCCAAGCTATGAAGCTGTCCAGACTCACAGTGGGGTGAGGACAGCTGCTGAAACTTTGTTTGCTCTTCAGTTTTTTTGTGCCAACTCTGACTGTGGCAGCTGTGTTCCACTTAGACAAAGGAGAAACAAAAAGCCTAACAAGAATACAATATATTGCCTTATTCCTGCCCTCTCCAGTGCTGCAGAAACAAAAGCTGTCACAGTGCTTTTCTCCTCCTGCCATGTCACAGGGTTTCCTTCTACAAGTCTTGTCTCATGAAAGCTTGTTCATCGATTGAAGGGATTTGATCTAGGCAACATCTAGAATTTCCTCAGATCTGTTGCTAAGATGAAACCAGGAAGGTTTCATGAGGTATTCATGAAACATATTCCATGTCCAGATTTCACATACTTGCCAACTTTGACTGTGTCCCTCAGAACTCCTAGATAATCTTCAGAGTCCTGTCAGACATCCCTAGGCAGTGTTCAGGCTTATTCTTCAACTCTGATGCCAGCTGCTTCTCTCCTTCCTCCAGTTATCTCACAGATAACAATTCAAGTAGCAGTGGATTTGTTTGGGGACCCACAAGGTCTGTGTAGACATGATATGATCAATAGCAGGAATGATCAATGTGTCCATGAGGCGTCTTCAGCCTTGGTTTCTACAACTGATGTGCACATTTTGAGTGAATATCAAAGAAAGAGGTTTTCATATGATTTGCCAAATTATCGTATTTCAACTGGCCTGAATAGATTAATTCTTTTTTTTGCATGTTTTACTGCATTATAATCAGCTGAAAACTGAATAATAAGGACCTTAGTATGTATGTCTTCATTTAGAGTTCAGGGCCAGGTCTATAAAAAAAAAATTGCAGTGTCAAAGGATTGACTTTGACAGGCTAAGAAAAGAAGAATTCCTTAAAATCTATGCTTAGATCTCAGCATAACACAAAGCCATTTTATTACCCTTTTTTGTTGTTGCAGTTAACATAGCCTCTTCATTTTTGCAGGTAGCCTTTGGAGGGTGAGGAATGGTTTAGAAAAAACCATGGCTGAAGTTCCAGTGCCTGGTCCAGCACCACGGGCTCTCTGTGCAAACGTGAAGCACTAAGTGGCATTTGATTTGATTTTTTTTTTATTTTCAATCAGTAGTTGTTAATTTCATGTGTTGATGGTAGAGATCCTCTCTGTTGGAATGCCTAGGCTGTTCTGTCAGAATGAACTTTGCTTGCTGTACTGTTTGACCTTTTTGGAGATTTCTGCTGTTGCTCCCTGGTTCCTGCCATTGTAAAGAACAGAGGTGGTTGTGTGCATCACAGAACACTGAAAAGGTCAAAATAGCAGTGCAGGCTTCACTGTTTCTGCAGCTGTAACATATTGAAACTGCATCCACATAATTCTCATGGCTAGACTTGAAATAAGCCTGGAAAATGGCCTGTGAGAACTCTTGCTTTTGATGGTGAAAGTGCTGAGAGTATAGATGGTAAAATGTTGCTCTTCTGGAGAGGGTCTTAAGATTCTGATCAACTCCTGCCATGCTAAATTAAGGTTCTAAACAATGTTTCACTACAGACATTTTTGTCTTTCATCTAGGTTTCCCAGAGCTGAACCATGCATTAGATGTTTCCCAGCTGATGGTCGTGTCTTGCAGTCTGTATTGTGCAAGACACATCAAAAGAATGTGTCACAGTTTAGGGTCAGAGCTCTTTGCTAGATGCTCTCTGTTAACCCCCCTCCCTCCCCAGAGGAGAAGAGAAAGGGAATAAAGGAGAGACACTCAGCCAAGTCTCTTAGACAAGGAAACTAGAAAAGCTTGAATGAAAGTGGGAATAATAATAATAGTACATGGAATAGACACAAATATGTACAAAGCCAGTGTGGAACCCAGCCCCTCATGGTAATGACATCCCAGTCAGCAGTGATGCTGTGGAGCAGCACTGGGAGAGTCCCAGCCTGGGCCCAGCAGCAACTGGGAGCTGTGCTCAGGAGCTGGATTCTGGCACCAGGGTCAGGAACACCCAGATCAGGATGGAAGGCAGAAGGGACCAGAGGCCTCCTGGGATGCTGACTGCTGAAGGAGTGAGGAAGAAGCTGCAAGAAACTGAGCCTTATGATACTTCAGCTTAATATTGAATATGATGTATATAGGATGGAATAACTCACTGGTCCCCTGTCCTGTCCCCTCCTCCCTGCAGGTGCCACCTTTCCCTGTCTGCATCCCCAGTGTGGCACAAGCCCCAGCAGGGGCCTTGGTCTGCACTCCAACCCTTGGTAGTGACTGCCCATGGGGTGCTGGCACTGCCAGCAGCAGCCCCTGCCTGTGAGAACAGGCTGCTGGCTGCAGACAGGGCAGGGAGGGAGAAGAACTTTTGACAATTTAGTTCACAAATGCTGGTCAATATTTATTAATCATCTTTTAGAAGCACAAGAAAAAGCTATTCCACTATGTCATAAGTCAAGCGAATGGGACAGAAGACCATCTTGGATGAAGAGGAGGCTGATCTCATGAAGCTCAAGAGGAATAAGCAACTTTGATCTCTGGAAATGGAGTCAGGCTTTGCAGTGAGGGTGTAAGAGTTGTGGTTCATAGATGCAGGGAGAAGACATGAAAGGCTGAAGCTCAATTAGAATTGAAACTGGCTAGGATGCTGTCAGACAATAAGCAGGGCTTTTTAAAGTATGCTATTGCAGGAGGAGGTCTAAAGTAGACATTGGGCCAATACTCACTGGAGATGATCATCTGGCTAATAGGGATGAAGAAAAAGTTGAGGTATTAAAGTACTTTTTTACCTTAGTCTTTAATGATAGACCTTGGGCTACTTGTTCCCCCAAGTCAGAGGACCATGGGTGTGGGAACTGTGACTTTCCACTTGTGGACACAAATTGTTCAATATATTTATCAATGTATTTATCTGAATAAATAAATAATTTATCTGAATGAAGAGGCTGAATGAACCCTTAGCAAGTTTGCTGATGATATCAAACTGGGAGGCACTACTGGCTCTTCTGAGAGACAGGAGGTCTTACAGAGTGATTTGAGGGATCTCCCTTGAATGTTCACTCCCTTGCAGAGGGATTTGAAAATACCTGTAGTGATCTGGTTTCCCAGAAAATTTAGGAAAATATAGATCTCCTTATAAAAAATGAACTTGAAAGCTGCTTTCAAACCAGCTTCATTTTTCAGAGTCCGTGCACCCTTTCTTGCACAAACACAAAGTGAAGGAAACAATCCCTGGTCAGCTGGTTTTTCTTGTAGATTTTCCTGTATCAGCTGATGGATTTCTCAGGGGAGCTGCTTTCTTTCTGTCTCTATAAAGTTGTATGTTCATGTCTCTGTTTTGAGTCAGAGATACCCACCGGCTCCTGAGCTCTGCTTTGTGTGGATTTTTCTGGAGCGAGGAAAACTATGTGAGATTTCTCTTCCAACTTTGTAGTCTGGAGAAGTTCTAAGAAAGAAGATCATTTTTTTCTTGTTTGTGCTAAACCAGGCTCCTTGCACTGTGGGGGAAAATGAAGTGATTGGGGAATGAATTTTGTACATTTGTTCTTTTGGAAAGAGTGATGACTTCCTGAACTTCGGCAATGCTTGGAAGCTCTGGGTAACAACCCCATAAAATTGCTTCTGCCTACAACTTTTCTGTAGGCTGTGCTATTGCTCAGATCTTAAAGGTATTAAAAGCTTCTGTTCCTTCTGTTCCTTCTTCTTAATTTTTAATAGAAATGATTAATTTCTTGTAATTGTTGTCCCGAATTCTGTTTCTACCACAGAAATTCCAAACTAGTCTGTCCTTTGCACTTTACTTCTGAGTCTCTTTCATGTTTCCCTGAATTACCAAGAGGAATTAAAAAAACACGTTACCTGATTTTAACTGTTGTCTTCTAAAGAATTGAATTAGGATTATATTGTGAATCAACTAAAAGCATTACAAACTAAATAAACAGAATTAGCTAAATTAACTGAAAAATTAAAAACTAAATTTACAACTAAAATTTGTAACTAAAATGACAAAGACACTGAGATAATCCAAGGAAACAAAAATTTTCAAGAAATTTCTAGACAGATCAGCATTTTGGCTGTGACAGTTTTTCATGGTGAAATGAAGAAAAGTTAACTTTAATTAGAGACAATTATCTTCCAACAATGTCACTGAGACTGCCATAGCAATATACATAGGGATTTTGGAGACCAAGCTGGGAAAGACAATATTGAATAAGATTGAATGGAAATATATATATATATATATTTTTCTCCAGACTAACTCAACATAGTAATTTTTATATATTTGGGATTATCTCCATTTTGCTTTGACCTGAACAAAAGTTTTCAGTCAGCTACAGGACTAGATAGGGAATCATTACCAAGTAAAGCCTTGTTCTTCTCTAAACCATCCTATGAAACCCTTCATTGGAAATATATCTTGTTTTTTTCCTTTTGTAATATCTCCTGAGTCTCTCAGGTAAGGTGCTGCTTTATCAGTATAGAATTTGTCTCCTGTACCTGAGCTGTTTTAGGTATAGTACACATCTCTACTTGTAACACATTTATGATGCTCTCTAAAGGATGAATATCAATATTACAGCTGAGTAAATAGCAGTGACTTTTTCAGAGGTTGGAAAGTGCTGCTGCTTGATGAGAGAACAAAATTAAAAATAAACATTCCAGTGTCACTGCACTGGCTTTGGAGGCAATTTGCATGAAGGTCACCAGTGTTTGTCTGCCTTGCCATTTTGAAGAACACCACTTCATTCTCCTTCTGCCTGTTTCAACATGGTCATCTGCTCCACTATCCTCTTTCCAAGCCTTGTAGAACTAGGACTTGCATTCCTGGCAGGACATTTAAAGCTCTGTCTTTAAAGTTTCTCCTTACTTTAGGAGAAAGAGGAGAGAAAAAACACTGGAAACAAATTTGGAATTAAGTCCTTGTCCTGTAGTAGTTATTACCAAGTCACAAAGGGTTCTTTTTTTCTTTTATGGCAACACTCCCTTTCTCAGTCCTGCTGACTAGTTTCTGCCTCTTTGCCACTCATCCAAATGATGGAAGACACGGCAAAGACCAGAACTCGTGGGGATAAGTAAGCATGACCTTCTGGGGATATGTCAGCAGTGCTTGGAGAAAGAGAATTTCTGTCCTGCAAGGGTGTTAGAGCTTTCTGAGGAGATTGATAAACATGTGGAAAAGGATGAATATATGTATCTATTTGCACGAATTTCCTCAGACCATATTTGTCAGGTTCTTCTACCAAAACACTTAAAGAACATATGCAATCTTTCTTTAAGAGGGAAAATAATGGCATAACTGAAGAGTAGCTTCAAACAGAGGACAGAAGTACCCTTAAAGGTGGTCATCCTAAGCATTGCACAGGAACTTTGGAAGCTGTGATGTTTAACGTATTAAGATGTTCTTAGAAAAAGGAGAGGCTACTGAGATGATTTTGTTAACAGCACTATGTTAATTAAGGTGGTGAAGACAAGGGTTAATCACTAAAAATTACAAAACGACTTGGAGAGACCATGTGACAGGACAGTAAAATGGCAAGCGATGTTTTGTGTAGCTAAATATCAAGTGGTGCGTATGATCTACATTCCTAATTCATGTAGAAAATGATTTTCTCTGAGTCAGTCAAGCGTGAGATCTTGGCCTAGAATAGAAATGCCTGTTATCATACAAGGGTAGCAACCAGCAGCAACGAAAAACCAAAGTGCATGTTTGTTATTTGGAAATTCATACAGAATAAGCCTAAAGAAAAATAACTACTTTATGAATTTAAATCTTCAATACACCTTAAACATAGGGGGTAGTTTTATTTCCCAAGCCAAAACAGGTCAAGAGGACTAGAGAGAATACAAGGACTTTCCTTCCTTCCTTCCTTCCTTCCTTCCTTCCTTCCTTCCTTCCTTCCTTCCTTCCTTCCTTCCTTCCTTCCNCTTCCCTTCCCTTCCCTTCCCTTCCCTTCCCTTCCCCTCCTTTCTTTTTTTCCCCCCTTCACTTATTAATCTGTCTGGAGCCACAAGTTTTTCTTGCTTTTCTTCCTTCAGTCCTTTCCCTCATCCTGCCTGGGGAAAATGAGTGTGCAGCTGCTGGGTGCTTCATTTCTGGCTACTGTCAGAGCACCACAAGACATATACATATGTATAAGTATATATGTATATAATGATCAATTGTGGAAGAAGAGTTCCATGTAGTGGAAGTGTTAACCCATTAATAAATCCCCAAGGTCTATTTCAAACCCAGAACACCTTTAGAACACTTTGCTCAGCAGTGCTGTTAGCCAATGGTTGGTTACTCACTGCCAGCCACTCTCCTTCTCAAACAAGTGCCCTTCCAGTTCCCTCCCAGCCCTGTGGCTGTTCATACAGTGCCCTCGAGCTGGTGCTGATGCTGTTAGTGACCAGGCTTGAGAGCTCTTCACTGAGGGAAGCCTCAAAAAAAATGGGCATCTTCTTGCTTTCCCATGTTTCTCATTTAATGCTGATTTTTACAGTTCTCTTGACTTTCAGAAAAATAAGAGGGTGATCTCACCTGCTCCCCACAGAGACTACCTCCATTTTAAGACAAGGACTTGTGTGTCCATCAGACATCTTTCCTACTACTTCCATAGGCTGTTCCACATCCTTTGTTCCTACCTTGCACATTTTGTTACTCACACAAATTTTGCTGTACTGATTGTGAAATGATGCCACAAGCCTCTGTTTATCCCTTTGTTATAATCCATTATCTATAAAGTTCTGCTTAACTTTGTCACAAAATGTTACAGATTGTCACAGGTTAATTATTTCAGCGTACTCATTTCCATCTTCAAAGAAAACAAATACATCTTATTTAACATACCTTGAATTCCTGGGTGCAGCATCAAGCTATACAACTATCTCCTGAATTCCTGAACTAGCACTTTGTCCTGTACAAGCAATTAGGCTTTTCAATCTTTGCACTAGAATAGCTGTGGTAAAAGGTGTTGGATGTAGCATGCTCAGAAGAACATGATTTTAAGTACAAGGAAGTTATCTGAACTCATGAGATCAAAACCAGATTGCACTGTAAGGTACTGATTGAAAAAAAAACAAACCAACAGATCCCATGTTTAGCAACTGTTGTAAAGTTCAGTCGTTTCAAGACGGCTAATATGGTACAACTTACTGATTATTTGTTACTCATTAGCCAAATAAATCATGTTAGCTTATTTTGATTGTTCTGTAATCAGAATTCATATAAAACTGTCAAAGCTTTTGATATTCCACATCAGCTCCTGCCAGCTGGTTCCTGTGCAACTGTGAATAATGATGTGTTCAAGGGGGTTGGCTCTCCACAGAAGCCTAGAACTGCTTTCAGGTTAAGAGTTACAACTGGGGGTTAAATGTGAGAATACATGCCCAGAGTTGATGCTTCTTTCACTTTCCTTAATCATAATTTAGTTTTTCCTTAGATGGCTCACTGACTCCAGGACAGACAGAGCTCTCTGTACCTCTCTAATGGATGGAGCAGGTGAAAGGTGTCAGACAATACTGAGTGTCTTCTAAAGCAGAGTTAAGACAAGGTGAGCCAGATTTGGTGACTAACCCACACCTGAAAATTACATGTCAACTGAGTTACAGAGCTACTTCTGTTCCTCACCCCAACTACCATGTCCAAAACTGGATCTTTTGGTTTTTGTGAAGCAGAAGGATGTCATTCCTCAGGGTATTTACCTGTGTTCTACACAGGTAAAAACACAGGTGCAAGCTAATGTGTCTTCAAGGCAGAAAAGTTTTAAAATTTTCATTTCTAGACCTTCCTTTTCTTGGGAGAATCGTGCACATAAATATTGAAATTGACCTTCTAAAGTGCTTTGCAAATATGAATCATCTAAATTATTTATAAGCTAAGTAATTAAGAAACAGGAAGATTTAATTTTTTTCTGAAGAACAAACCAGCTTAATCTCTAAAGACAATTCTCTCTTAAAATCCCCCAACATTTCACTGTCTGACAGAACAAGTAATGAGTGTTCTCTAGTGCCACACCCACATTTTCATCTTGAGATTTTAAAGAATAGCAGCAGGGTTTGTTTAGCTTGGACTCAACCAGTGATATTTACTTTTATTTAGTATTTTAGATTTACGAAGGTTATCTCCCTCATTCAAAGAATCACATTTTAAAATCAGTCTTTAAATCCTCATTTAAAGGCTACTCATAATTCCATGGATGAAGGCGTTGGAGTAGAGTCTAATTTCTTCCAGTTACAAAGGCCAGCAAGGAATTCTAACTCAGGATTGCAACCACTAATCCACATCTCTGTTTTAATTAACAGAATCATTTGGCAGCACACTGTTGTTTCTCAATGACTCCCTCATGCAGCTACATTCAGAATGTGTCTCATTGTGTAAGTAGCAGCACCTTGGAGTAGATGTGACTGTCTATAAACCTCATTATAGCTCCTGTGCTTTCCTTCCTACCCAAATAATTGCAGCTTGGCCATTGACCAATTAGCTTTGTCCCATTCCTGGGGTGAAACGTGGCAAGAGAAATGTTCTGTAGTTGTTTTCATTCTCATCCCTTACATATTTACCCAGGAAAAAATATTTAGTGAAGTTGCTTTCTTTGTCTCATGGAAACATCTGAAAGAACAGTCATCAAGTTTAAAAGTTGGATTTCTTCAGCTTTGTGTTCAAATATTAGGCAGCCTTTAATTTCCTGCTCAATATCCATCAAGTGTTTTCATTGAGGCAATGGCTGCAAAACTTTGTTATTAATGGAGAAAACTTCAAAGTATTTCTTTTTTCTTGAGAATGAAGGAAAAAAAAAAGTCTTTTTTAATGTAAATATGATCTAAAAAGTCAACAGAGGAGATACTGTGGATAAGTATTATTTTGACCCTTTTATGACAGTTTTTCTCATAAAAGAGCTTAAAGATCTCGTTTAGAAACTTTTAAGTACATGAATGTAACTCAAGTTTACAATTGAAGACTCACAGGAGTGCTGCAATATGATATGAAAGGCAAAAATATTCTTTTTATTAGTGCTTACTTATTTTTCTTTGGCTTACATATTACTAAATTACCTATTAGTTAAAAAAAAAAAAAAAAAGAAAGATAGAAACATAGAAGACACAAAGTACCCAGACAACAACCCAATTAAATAGTGTCAGATACTAGGTATGGCTGGAAACTAACCACAAATTGCTCCCAGTAGCAGTTGTAATGGTACTTTGAAAACAGAAATTGAGGACTGACAAAGTTGTTTTAAAATACAAATTTCTTGGAAATGTTCCAAGTAGATAATTCTTCTTGAATATGTCTGGTTTTGCTCTTAGTGATCTCTTCAGGCCATAGCTCTTAATGAGCTGAAAAGTAATACATCCCTATGCATAGTAATAAACTTTCCTTTGAAAATAATTGGGTGTTGCATTGATGTTGCTGGGAGATGTTTGTGTCCAGGAGATGGTTTGCTGCTGGGTATTTATCAGAGTGCATAGAAAAGAACTGGAAAATGTGCAGATACTTTGTACTCAAATAATTTCAATAGAATTAAAGTATTGATGCCAAAGATAAGGGACATTTAACTCAGTAGTTAGCTGAAAAATCACATACTATAAAATGCAATTACTTCAGGATTCTACTTTTTTAATGCATGGCAATCCAACATAAGATGCCAATTTCCAGGGAAATACTTATTTTTTTGCATTAAGGGATAACAACAGGAAACATTCATTCATGTACCTGGGTACTTCAGGAATCAACTACTAGACCTAACTGAAAGAGTGTCAAAGACAATGAAAAGGTCATCTAGTCCAAATGAGCAGGGCCATCTGCAACTAGAGCAGGGTGCTCAGAGACTCCTCACACCCCACCTGGAATGGCTCCATGTCACCACCTCCATGGGCAACCTGTGCCAGTGGCCACCACTCTGCTGGGAAAGAACTTCTGCCTTAGTTCTCATCTCAATCCTCTCCTGTCTCATTTCAACCATTGCCCCTTGGCCTTTCACTGCAGGCCTTTGGAAACAGCCCCGCTCCAGGCTTTGGATCAGCTCCCTTCAGGCACTGGCAGGTGCTCTAAGGTCTCCTGGAGCCTTCTCTTCTCTAGGCTGGACAATCCCAGCTCCCTCAGCCTGTCCTGGGAGCAGAGCTATTCCAGCCCCCTGAGCATCTCCGTGGCCTCCTCTGGCCCTGCTCCATCAGCTCCATGTCCCTCCTTTTCTGAGGGCTCCAGAGCTGGACACAGGGCTCCAGGGGAACTCTGCCCAGAACAGAGCAGAGCAGCAGGATCCCCTCCCTCCAGCTGCTGGCCACACTTCTTTCAATGGAAATAAAGATTCTGTAACTGATGAACCTATGTATTATTGAAATATCTGTCTTAAAGAATTATTAATACCTGTTGAAAAGTATCTGACATTATTTTTCATAAGAAAGAATGTCTGAAATCTAGGAAGCCAAAACCATTTGAATCTGAAGTGGAATGCTCCCCTGGATGAATTGGTAATATGTCCTTATTGTCTCACAGGCAGCAGCCCTCACACTGGAAGAACATGACACATCACTCCAGATTTCTTGGAACAAAAGTAGATGTGGAGGAATGGGACACTAAAGGAAGGATAAAAAAGCTTGGATTGCTGAATACTGATGTAGTTTTTCCCATCTTTCTGCAAGTGACAGGAATTTCACCAAACAGGTCAGTAGCTCAGAGTTCATTATTGTACTAACACACATGAGCCAGCTTTTCCTCTGGGGACATTCCAAATGACAGACAAAAGTAAAGTGTGTGCTCAGCTTTGAGCTCTAGGTATCCCAATATTCCTGCAGCCCTACAAGGATGGACTTCCATATTCTTGGGGAAGGTAAGATCATCAGGCTTGTGAAAATCTGAGATCCTGATTCCTCAGGAAACATACTGAGATACTGGTCAAAGGCACTTCAGGCAACATTTCTTTATGCATGTAAGTGACTTAAACTTTTCTTCCTTCAGTGGCAGAAGTTGCATCAGTGTTTTAATTATTGTTTTAAAGATGTGTCACAAGGAAAAGTTTGACATTTCTGCTAAGTCCTCCCTTCTTCAACAATAAAACTGAAGTTCCTTTATGTTCAAATGAAATAAGAAAAGAAAGAAACCAATGGAAAATAAGAGTTATGTTGGAAAGGTAGAGAAAAAGTTTGGGAATGGGAAAGAACATTTCCTTGACACACCAATTTAGAAGTGTGGAATAAGGAGCTTCTAATTTATTGATTGTTCAGATTCATACATTTTCTTTCAATTCTTTGCCTTTGTGTTGGTAACTTGAATGCCAAATAAAGAGTCATTGTTTTATATTAATAAGAATATATGAAATGGCAAAACCCCTCATAAGATGGCTGAATGTCAAATACATGCTGAGGAGAAAGGAATAGCAGTAGCAGTGAATAGGAAATCAAATAATCATTAATTACTAATTTGCCATACTTGCTGTTGAGTTTTACAGTTAAAATAGCTGAAAGTCATTAAAAGAACTCTTAATTTAACCCTGTTTTAGTCTCTTTCAAACCTCATTTGGGAAAGCAGGTTACTTTTATTGTGTGATTGTTGATTCTTGAGTGATTGTTCTGATACCTCATTTACACTTTTTGATGTTTTGTCTCTTGCTAAGAGATGCTTTCCCTTCTCTTTTTTTTTCTCTGTAAATACATGGATCCCTACATCTTTGGAGATCAAGGGTACTCATGTTTCTTTCCTTTTTGCTCAGTAAGTTTATCTCTTAATTTGTTTTATTTAGTTATTAAAGTATGATTGAGTTACAGATTACGCATATTAATTATTTTATTTACAACAGTTAGCTGCCAGTCAGAAGTTAACATTGCATTATACTTGTGTTCTTTAATCACATTCTTTTCTGACTTACTGGGAAAAAATCTGCCCTTTTTCATCTTTATTAAATTGCTAGAATGAAGTGGTTGTATATTGAGAAGAAATAGAGATTTCAGTGTAGTTTTATAATACAGTTGTTGAAGTTTTTACAAGGTGATTAAGAAAAAAAAATGAAATCAAAAGCAAAAGTCACAGAGTAACCTTGTTTTAGGAGACTGGGAGGGATTCAGGAAAAGTAGGGACTGAAAAAATTCCAACACACTCATGATGTACACACTAATGGTAAAATACTTAAATATATTCCTTGTCCTTCTTTAAACTAGAAATAAAACTTGGTGAAAATGTGTAGACTAATTGTAGAACAAACTTCTTGTTGTTGACTCTTTGATATTGGCTTCAGTCTTCATTAGACTCCTGACTTTCATACTTCACTACAATACATGCTTAAATCTTTACCTCAGTTTTACTCTTTTACTGAACAGTGAATTTGGTACCTATAAAAAAGGTCTTCTGTTGCTATAAAATGATATAATTATGATAACCAGAAGGTGGGTACCACTTTTCCTTTCATCAAATATGCCTTTTTAACAACTAATCTGTGATTTGTAAATGCTCCTGTCTTAAATACCCCACTCAAGCAAGTTTAATTACAGAACAGGGTATTGCTTTGTCAATGTAGAAGACAAGTGGTATAAACCCTGCTAGAACTCAAATCTAGTGTACTGTCAAGAGATTAAAACTTGAAATAAAAGTTTTCAAGGTGAAGCCACAAGGTATTGAGCAGAAAATGATTAATGTAGTTCATGCACTGAATCTACATCTTCAAGAACCAGAAGGTTGCCAGTTGGTTTAGAGAGTAGTTTTGTGTACAGCAAGGGCAACACAGGGTAATGAATCCACTCCTCCTTCCTTTCAGAAAAGCATAAGAAGAATTTTCTCAGTCTCAGCATAAAATACTTGTCATGATAGCTAGGTTGGCAATTGACAGCTTAATAATCCATAATTTGGTTTACATAGTCCATGAATGCTGAGTGTATCTACAGATTATACCTCTCCATGTGTCAAAAGAGAAGGAAACCTGTTCACACATAGCAAGTGTGTTGGTAAATTCATATTTTATTTCTGGGCTGAGTGTTTGTGCATGTGAAATGTTTTTATATGTCTTCTGGAGAGAAAACTATTGAAAAAACAGTGAGAGTGCTAAGCAGTGTTCCATTGATGCACGTGGATCAATCTTGGACTACAGGCAATTAAAGAACAGATAGTTAATGTGTACCTGAATGCAGTGGAATCCAGAAATCCTAATAACATTCCTCCCAGAATTCAAGGAAACCCCTTTCTCTTCTGATAATTCACTAATTTCCAACTTCATTGCAAATGGAAAAGAAACAGAGGTTTGTCATGAGGTGCAAGGGTTTGGTTGCAATGCTTCAGGCTGCATCTGAGATGCAAGGTACTTGTACTTAGAAGAAATACAAGAGCTGTAGAGTTATAAAATGATACCAAAAGTTGTGAATCACAGAAGTGAGGGTTGCTACAGAACCAAAACAGTTCTTGGAAGTGATCATTCCAAACCTGAACATATTCTTCCCTTTCTCTTTTAAGAAAAACAAGCATTTGAACTCCAGGTGCATGTCCAGTAAATAGTCTGGAAGTGAAAATGGAAGCCTGTTGGCTTGCAGGGCATAAGAAATCCCCAAGAACTGTGAGCAGCTATGAAACTGCTCTTGGAACAGCACACTGTGCAGTTTGGGCTGCTCCAGAATTGCTCTAAGACTTCCAACAGACCCAGAATACTGCAGAAAGGCTTCTTAATGAATGCCTTGAGGCATCTGAGAGCACATCTGTAATTGCCTGAACAAATTATCGACAACTGCAAAACATGTAAGCAGCCTTCAAACTGATTGCCACTCCCCAGGGGATTAAATGTGCTTTGAACCAACTTCAGCCTAAAAAATGACACTGCATAAGGATTTTCATACCCTAGAGTTATAGACTACCAGATAGATTCTTGAAGACATTTTGTGGACAAAAAGTTTATATGTCAAAATAGAAGACAAGCATCCCAAAAAACCCAGCAATTTCTGTTCCACGAGGACAAGTTAAACATAAAATATAAATCAGGATCATTTTAAGTACACAGAAATATTTTTGTATTTGTTTGTTGCCAAGAAAATTCAATGAAAATATAGAAAATTTCATTGAAATAGAAAAATAATTCCAAATAGGTATTTGAAATTATTATATATAGGTGTATAGGTAGAAGAAAAAAAATCAGCAGTTACATATAGTTATTTCTCATTGTCACCGGGTTTGAAGTAAACTTCTCAAAGAAAAGTGTTTTCATGTTGTTTGGTTCCCACAAACTGAGGATTACTTATTCCTTAGACCAGTGCACATTTCAGCTTGGTATATTTCCTATAAGCTTTGAGTAGTCAGGCTGTTTTAATACCTGTTGCTTGTCTTCAGTGGCTGCAGAGATATATTCAGAGTAACTCCTCACTCTATTATGTGCTGGTCTTGTGTCACCTCCTTAGACAGATCAAAGGGCTCTTGTTTGTCAGGCTGTCAAAGCTGAGCTCAGGAGATGATCCTGAGCACTTTGCACTTCAGTGGAGACAAAAGCCTTCCACTTCTTTAAAATGTATTTATTTTCCTCTGCTGAGTTAGGTTCTCTCTGCCATAATCATTGACATTTACTTGCTTGTCATTTTGTTTCTTTAAAAGTAGCTATGAAGAAAACTACAACTAATGGGATCTAGGTATATATTGTTCCTTACTGTCACAGAAGCATGGAGGTGGTTTCACTGCTAATAGCAAGGAGCTTTTCCTTAACAAATTCCTTTACCAATTTCACATGCTTGCTTCCCAACCTTGACGAAAACCAACTGTTCATTCTGCCTGAACATTGGAATAGAAATTATTTGAGAGGTGGAATAGACCTAAATTGTGATGATCAGTGTTTTCCAGACAAGAACACAAACTAGGAAGGAAATAACATGAACTAGGAAGCTTAAGATAATTTCATTTTATGGAAAGACCATTTCTTTAGGTTTTAGGGTGGGATTTCGTTGTGATTTTTGTCTGCAGACAGGTTTGACACTGCAGGAGACTTACATAAAAACACAGATACAGTGCAGGTGCTCATATGTGCTTCCCTATTTACTACTCTGGGAAAAACATGAAGTGTCTATGACTGCTCTGAAGGACCATTATCTTGGAACAGATTGCATTGATGTTCTGCCACGTCCTCTATGGGATTAGTTCTGTTCCCTCTATCTTTTAGCAGCTTGTTTTAGGTGCCTTTATCCTTTCATGTTACAAGATTTTACAGTTTCTGGAATCCATGTGTTTGTCCTGGTCAATACTGTCAACCTGCAGTAAAAAAGCACATCTCTTAAAACAGTGTTAAAAAAAAAAAAAAAGACATGAAAATGATACGACCTTTCTGTAAAATTGAATGTTTTATTATTTTCACCACTTAATCCTTGGAGTATTATCCAAAGGATTCAGGACTTCTGTTACAAAATAAATTAGAGAAATATAGGATAACTCTAAAAGGAAAGAATAATCACTGGTGGTGTTTTCAGTAGCTCAGTAGAGGGTAATGGTTACCCCAGGCAGCGTTGCTTGTGGAAGTGAAAAGGACCCTTTTGGGCCAGCTGTGGTGCAGGATCTTTAAAACAATCAGCCACCAGTACTGGTAGGAAGAAGTAAACTGCAATAGATTGCTCAGAAGTGTCCCACCATGCAAATCCAAATATTGATTAGAATAACAGAGTTGAAATCATTCGTATCTTCCAATGAAGATGTCTTTCATTGGAAGTGAAACACAGATTGTCTGTACTTGGAGAAGATGTTTCTCTGTCTTGAAGTGTCAGGCAGAAGAACTCTCCCCAACTAAACACACTGATATAAAGTCTATATCAGATTTTATAAGAGACAGGGTTCCTCTTAATCCTCTTACCTGTCTATACTGACAATAGAATACCACCTGCAGAGTAGTTCTCACTTACAGGTGTCTCCAGTGAAAACTCAGTTGTGGTTAAGCATATCTATATATATATTTTAAAAACCATTGTGTAGGTTATTTCTTTGTTTGCTTTTGGAATGAATGGTTTGTCAGAAGGGAAGTCCTCTTTTATCTCCTTCTTGTCCTTTGTGACCTTAATAAAAAACAATTGTGATTTAAAAAATGAATTTTTATTTTTGGAAAAATTGGAGAAGAAAAAGGTGGATTTTCCCTTAAAGGAAAGGCTTTTTCTTTTGAAGTTACAAAACAACCTCCCCCCCCAAAAAGCTCCAAACTCAACCAAAACAAACCTAACCAACAAAAAAAAATTAAAATGTCTGAAATTTATATTTATATAAAATATGCCTGGAAATACAGATTGGTGTTTTTAGTGCTTGTTTTGAGGTAGTAAATTGACACTGCAGAGTGTAACCCTGAAACATGGTCTTTGGAATTAATTCTGTGGTATAATCTTGTAGAAAACAAGTCAGTTGAAATACGGGCGTTTCTGTCCAGTGAGATGAAAATGTTCCCTTTCAAACAGAAACATTTTGGTTGTTGATAGTGGTCTAAGGAAGGAGACATTCACGTGGGTCAGGTATATAAGTAAGAAGAGTTTCCTCACTTCTTTCATCTGTGATTACCTTCATCTGCAGTCCATCTAATCGTCAGAGATAATTCTGCTCCAGCACTAAACTCATGTTTATGGGTTATCCATATTACTGTGTGGATCCCAGCACTCGGTAGTGATGGAGGAAATCATGATGGTTTTAGATGGCTGGGTGTAAGCTGCTCTTTGGTTCCACTTACAGTCAATGAAGGCATAAAAGAATAAGATAAAGGTTTAAACCAGTAGATCTAAAGAAAAAAAAAAAGTATTCTCAACTCCATTTTGGACTTGAATTTTTAGCCAGAAATCCTTTCTGATCATTTGACATTTATAACTAAGATTTTTAGCTGAAACAGAAGCAAGGGGGAGAACCCTTGTTAGCTTTTATTAATGATAAAATAAATCAAAAAAAATCAGGAAAATCTTGTTAGCTTTTCTTAATAATAAAATAAACCAGAATCAAACCATATTTGTATAGCTGGGACAAGCCTGGATTCTTAATGCACATTATTGAAATTCTGGTTAGGAATTCAGGATTCCTAGTCTGACATTTTCTGGCAGTAAAATTAAAATGTTATTTTTCTGATGTCTGTTATAATATTTCTTCAATGATTTTACTTTCCAGCTCAGTCTTTTCTAAATCAATGCACTTTGTGAACAGCAGATTTTTGCAGGCAATGGCTTCTAGCAGTGATAACACTCACATCTCTAGTTAGTAGCAAAGATTGGTATGTAGAAAGGCTCCTGTGAAGGCCAACATCACTGCTAAATCTTGTGCATCATGTTGTGGGGGCAGAAAGCAAAAGGCCACATCTGTGGGGAGCAGAAGACAGGGTAGATGACCCCAAACTGACCACCGAGGGATTCAGTCTCATTTACCTCATAGTCAGTATAAAGCTGAGGGATCACCAGGGTCAAGTTCTGTCCTTCAATGCCTGCATGCAAGGAGGATTCTGTTCTGCCTTCAATCCCAATCTGTTTCTGAATCCAGTTCCAGAATCCAGTCCTGGACCTGGTTCCAATCTGCCCCTGAACCTGGGACTGTCAGGTGCCTGCCACACAGAGTCAGTGGTGGTGGTGATGTGATTACAAGCTGGGCACTGGGTTCAAGACTTCTTTTCTATGTGGTTATATATCTTTCATTTGATAATTATTGTTTTCATTAAAGATGGTTTTCTTTTCCGATCCATAAGTCCCTGTTCCCTTTCTCTTTTAGGAAGGGAGAAGAGTAAAGAAAGAGCACCTGTCATTTGTCTAGTGGCTGGCCCAGCCCTAACCTTTGACAAATGCACTGGCACCCAACATGAGCTCTGGTAGATTGAATAATTCAACGTGCTTAGTTGAGGGAGTAGCAGACTTTTTTCCTTTAAGGGTTTGAAATAAAAATGGGCTGCTCACATCATGTCACTGCTGAGAGCAAAATGATAGCTTGTCTTTGCAGAGTTTGCTTCAGAGATAAGTGTCGAGGATTCACTTTCCCTACCATATGTGTTGTGTTATTATTTACTTGTCATCAGTGCTTATTTGAAAGCTATCCATTCTGGGCACTGAAAAACAGAAAACACCAATTAATTACTTATCTACACTGCCTAAATAACTATAAAAACCCATACACTTTTAGAAATTTGATTGGGCAAATTTTAATACGTCTATTCACAAAAAAAACCAAAACCCAAGCCCCATATTGTTTTGTCTGTTTTATTAATCTTTTATTCAGTTTGTATGGAGGAGTTTGTTCTGTATTGTTTTCTTCTGATTTGGGTTGGTTTTTTTCAGTCCAGTNTCAGTATCCATAATTTGCCCCCTTTTTAGATAAGCTGCTTTTTGCATGGGCAGTTGTGCCAGGAATACAGTTGCTTTTTTTTTATACAATAGAACAGTCAAAATTTGCCCATTAGAGTTTTTATTTTCTTATAAAAGAATATTGGTTATTCAAACTAATAACAATTCTTTAAGAGTGACTTTAGAAAGCATTTGTTAAATAAAGGCAGATAAATTAATTCAAATTAATTGCATTTCATGAATACTTTTCACAAATAAAGGGGACTTTGTTAGGGGACTCAGAATTTGAACATTATTGCAGGACTGCTGTGAACATCTGTCTCACTTTAAAACCATCACATGGCATCTGAAATGTGATCTCATGTCATTTCTCAAACACATTCATGCTTTTGCCAGTGATTGCTGGAATTTGTGTTAAAATATATTTGACTTTGGTAGCTGCAATAAATATCCAAGAAACATGCACTGTTCTCAGAGTTTTTATTTTTTTCTTAAAGGCTACCCAAATATACATGAAGTTGTAAATATCCCACAGAAGAACAAGAGCTGAGGAATTACATCTCTAGGGTTAATATGTGTTTTCCTCTGTGGGAAGCATTTCCCAGAGCTTGTGCATGGGTTCTGAGCACAGAAGGGGTTGAAGAAAAACCCTTTAACTAGCATCATGAAACCTTCCATTCCCTGACCAAATCCTATTTCACAATTCCCAGCCTTTAAAGTGCATCTGTCCATATAGGATTCAACAGACCTTTATTTCCTGGATGGAATCAGTATTGCTTGGGATTGTCTATATCATCACTAAGATATTAGGAGTAGTTGCTTTTTAACCCCTGACTCAATTAATCATTACCTTAATGATTTGGCAGTAAGGATCACAGGATATCAGGGGTTGGAAGGGACTGTGGAGATCTTGGTGTCCAACCCCCTGATATTACAGGACCTAATATCAGACAAACTTAAAAACACAGACAGATCGCTCTTTTAACTCTGATTTTCATGATCAGTGGTTGAAAATCAAATTTTAATAGCTCTGGAAACAATAGAATTCACTTCCAAATGTCCAGTACAATAACCCAAGTGTAGGATAAAGGAATTAGTGCATCTCTGCCTGTGACCATAATGTCAGGATCTTTTTTGACTTGTACATAATCTCTGCTTAGACAAACTGTCATGAGAGATTTTTCATTAAAATAGCACCAACTTCACCCACATGGAGAATTTCTTTCCTGTTACTGCAAATCCCAACATTTGTAGCAGTCGTTCTTGAGGGATTATGGCTGAAAGGCCTGTTTCCAGCATTTATTCTGTCATATTAGAGATTCAATCAGAACACAAGTAGACCTCTTGAAATCTAATCCAGTTTGGTTCATTTATTGCTTTGAAAGTTCAAATAGGTCATCAAAAATCAACTTGGATTTGGGGCACTTTTTCATACAAACAACCTTTTTCCCTTTTACAAGAAATTTACCTCAAGGTCCTTCTTGTATTCTAATAGAAGTCTTTTTTTTTTTTTTAATTATTTTCTAAAATCACTCAAATTGCCTCTGGGCTTGTCTCCATCAGCAAAGCAATCTAGTATTTTAGTAACAACTGCTGCTACTGCTAACATCAGCGTTCCCAGAGGAGGGAGAGAAGAGTTTGGATGGGAGGAGAGGAGATTTCTGAAGTGATGCCATTGGAAAGTGCACTAAGGTTCAGCTGGATTCTCTGGAAGGGGAATCCTGGAGTATTATCTGCAGTGCAACCAATGATTGGCAGACTTATAATATTTGAATTATTAATAATTACACTTGGTAAAATTGTATATACTGACAGCAAAATGGAAGAATAATTCCCTGACAATAACAACAATCTGAATTCACCTCATGATCCCATCCAATAATGAGAAGGTGGTGATGATGATGATGATGACGATGACGATGATGATGATGATGATGATGATGATGATGATGAGTGAGGGTCAGCTTACTTTGGTGATTCCCTGCAAGGGTCATACTCTTCTCCAACTCACTAATGAAACTGCTGACATCAGAATTCCCCCTGATTTTTGACAATATTGACCTAGAATGCCACTGGGATTTTTTTTATTGGCTGTAAGCTGTAGAATACGTGAATTTAGCAGCATTAGAGAAATAGAAATGATACTGCAGCCAATTAAAATGATGCGCCTGTTGAAAATAAGAAGCAAAGGACTCAATTTTATATGTATGATTGTGTGTTGAGATGGTGGATTTAAGGAAAAAAATTGCACTTTCTGATGGAAAAAAAATAGGCCTGAATATCCAAGGATGAATAGTGTAAAGCTGCTTACTTGGCCTGTTTAAAAAGGGGCCATATTCTGGAATCAGAAGGCTCAAGATCTATTTTAGCAAAGAATGGAAAACTCAGAAGTTTTTTCTAATCTCCAGATATCCTTGAATATATAAAACCATGACATCACAATTTCTGATTTAGACTACCAGCTCTTTCTGCTCTCTTGATTAGTCATTGGTTTTGTTCTTATTTTGCAGGGTTGTGCTGTTGGAAAGCTTTGTCACCACTGAGCGTAGTGTTGGCAGTGGAAAGGTCAGGAAAGCAAAACTCCTTAGTTTCTTTTTTTCTTCAAATGCTGTTTATCCTGACAACTTCCATGGCCATAAATCCAGACAACATTTTTTGCACAAAGCAAGCATTACTTTTATGTAAAATATATCATTTCATTTTTAGACTGGTATTTGGTGCCTACAGAAATGTGAGCCAAAATTATGACAAAATTTATTCTTTCCAGCCTGCCAGATTTTTTTGGCATCTTCATTCTCTTGTATTCTTCTTCTAAGCAGATTCTCCCACCTGTTCCCAGACTCATGCTTGTCAAAAGCAATAACATTGGTTTAGCTGTTAAGAACAGTCCTCAAGGCAGGAGCAGGAGGGAATCCTACTCCTCATCCAGCTGGTCATTCAACATCTTTGTGCTGCTACAGTCTGTGAGCAAGTTCTTTGGCATCCAATGTTTGAGAGCTGCTTTTAAATTTTGGCCTTGTTTTTTGGACCACATATGTCTATCCTATTTCAAATGCTAAATTTACTATCTGACAGTAAGAAGCTGTTTATTTTAATGCTATTGGAATTACTGGGGAAAAAAAACCAAACCAAAACAAAACAAATTGAAACTCATGTCATTTGCTCTTGTAGTTTCTCTGCATTCATAATTTTTAATGGCATGTTGAACAAAAAATTTTCTTCAGAAGCATAAAACAAAATTGTCACATCTTTTTTGAAAAAAAATGTGACATAATAAAAAAATATGACATGCATTTACATCTGTAAATGCATTTAGGGAAACCAAAATAATTTCAGGATAATGAATAAGGGTTTAAAAATGTTTGAAACACCAGTAAATATCCCTAAAGAGGACCAGTCACCAGTATGCCATAAAAATATCTTTCCAAAGTGAATGTTGTAGTGTTTTTACCTTTTTTTAAATAATGGCAAGTACATGGGTTTCCTATTTACAATTAAAGGAAAACTGTTAGTTGAGAAAGGGATTGCTTATGTCTATATACACATTTATGTACATACAACAGAAAAATGTTAAATATAACTACCTCCATGTTTATATTACATTTAAAATGTTTGCCTAAAATACTTCTGGAAAAAAAATACTCTTAAATAATCTGTGATTGTCCAGGGGAAAGCATTTTTAATTGTCATCTTCTTCCTCTCCTTCCTTTAGTGATTCCTTGTTCAGTACTTTCCAAAAGTTAAAAATAGAATTATCTGGAAGATCTTAAATGAGTCATTCTCTTATGTCACAAGGAGGTAACATATGCACAGAATTTTTTCACAGAGCAGAAAGTTCTGTTAGATGCACTGGCCAGCTTCCACAAAGTGAAAGCATTAGATATATTTAACACTCCATGTGGAAGTGCTATACACTAGAAAATGCTCCGGACAACATCTGATATGCTATCTATGCTAGTAACTAGCATTTCTGCAGGCTACCATGGAACTCAGGAGACACCTGATGTTGCTTATCACTTTCTGCTAATGCTTATTATGACTAGAACCTAAGAATATGTCTGACAGAGCCTGGAAAGATTTCTGAATGCAGTCAATTCTGTTCTGCTCCAAGCTGCTTCAGAGTGAGTTGCACTCCTGAGTCACTTATAGCACTTGTTGAGTGCATCTGCTTTTATGACATTCTACTTATGAGATATAGTGAAAAGTATCCATTCTGGGGGCAGCTGTTTGCTTTATTGTTTAAATATTCTATCTAGCAGAGGAATAAAATAGTGATTCCATTCTTAGGGACCTGTGAGTTAGAGGCTGAAGAAGTGGGCCAAAAGGAACCTGAAGTTGGAGCACAAGAGGTTTAGGGGAAACACAAGGAAAAACTTTTTCAAAGTGAGGGTGCCAGAGCCTGGCACAGGCTGCCCAGGGAGGTTGTGGAGTCTCCTGCTCTGGAGACATTCCAGACCCTCCTGGATCTGTTTCTGGGTGACTTGGTCTAGGTGACCCTGCTCTGGCAGGGGCGTTGGACTAGATGATCTTTTTTAGGTTACTTCCAACCTCTAACATTCTATGATTCAACAAGGACAAAGACCAAGTCCTGTTTCAGGTAGTGCAGCTGACCAGGCTACAGGCAGACAGCTCAGTGGGAAGAGATTGTGTGCCCTGGCTGCAGAGACAGCCAGCAGTGCCCTGGGAGGTGTTACAAGAGCACAGCCAGGACATTATGCCCTTATACCCAGCACGTTTACCATACCACACCCAATTTTGAGCTTCCAAATGCAGGAAAGCCATTAAGAGGTCTGTAATCAGTTCCCTAACATCAGTGGTCCCTAATTCTCTTAGGCCTCTAGGGTGGTCATGGGCCTGGGGCATGTGCCCTGTGTAGAGAGGTTAAGGGACTAGGGTTTGTTTGGCCTGCAGAAGAGTTAAATTCAAGGGAACATAACAGCAGTGTGCTTGTTTGCAAAGGGCTCCAGAAGACAGGTCCAGGCACTTCATAGCAGTG
>VYZU01080157.1:80069-92597 GCA_013401355.1 Ceyx cyanopectus
TATATATATATATATATATGTATTTGATTCAAAGCACTGATTATACATTTTCTTGTTGCCTAGTTTGTTTTTTTGTTGTTCATACATATATATATATATATTGTTCTAATAAATTTCTTGTCTCCTTATAAGTCCTGGGTCTCACATCTAAAATAAGATACTTGTCTAAACTAAGACACTGTGTTATAATGAACCGCATATAGATCAGAGTTAAATCCTGTAGGAGATTGAAAATCCAGGTGTTGATTGCATGACATATCAAGTTCAAAACTTATTTGATTTAAGTGATAAAATCCAAATAGACAGACTGAAAATATAAGTTCAATCTGCAACCACTAAGGAGGAATCACAGCCTTAGAATAGGAGCCTTACCTGTTGCGACTCCCTCATGTTAGACTCATTATTATCCAAGTGCTGCGTCCTTCCTGCATTGCAGTCAAAACAACCCCCAGCAGCTCCAGGCAGGGAGCAGAGGAGATGGGGGAGCAGGGGCTGGAAAGTGCCCAGCAGAAAAGGCCCTGGGGGTGCTGGTGCCACCCAGCTGGACATGAGCCAGGGTGTGCCCAGGGAGACAAGAAGCCCCCAGGCTCCTGGGCTGGCTCAGGAGCAGCGTGGGCAGCAGGAGCAGGGCAGGGATCAGGCCCTTGTGCGGGGGCCTGGGGAGGCCTCATCTCAGTGCTGGGTTCAGCTCTGGGCCCCTCATGCCAGGACAGACCCTGAGGGGCTGGAACGTGTCCAGAGGAGCAGCCAAGAGAACAAGTGGTGTGAGGAGAGGTTGAGGCAGCTGGGCATGGGCAGTGTGGAGCAGAGGAGGCTGAGGGGGGAGCTCATTGGCCTCTCCAGCTCCTGCCAGGAGGGTGCAGAGAGGTGGGTGAGGCCTCTGCTCCTGAGTCACTGGTGACAGAGCCAGGGGATGGGCTGAAGCTGCAGCAGGGGAGGGTTACATTGGATATTGGGAAGAAATTCTTTATGGACAGAGTGGTGAGGCCTCTGTCCATTCTGCCTTCCATCCTGATCTGGGTGTTCCTGACCCCAGAGCCAGAATCCAGCTCCTGAGCACAGCTCCCAGCTGCTGCTGGGCCCAGGCTGGGACTCTCCCAGTGCTGCTCCACAGCATCACTGCTGACTGGGATGTCATTTCCATGAGGGGCTGGGTTCCACACTGGCTTTGTACATATTTGTGTCTATTCCATTTGTTATTATTTTAATTTCCTTTCAAGCTGTTCCAGTTTCCCTTTCTAATGGCTGAGTCTCTCTCCCTTATTCCCTTTCTCTTCCCCTCTGGGGAGGGAGGGGGGTTAACAGAGAGCAGCTGGTACAGGGCTGAGGGTCTGCCCTGACCCTAGCCTGTGACACTAAACCATCTGGGTTTTAAAATTTATTTTAAAGATAGAAAAGAATGCAAGTTGTTCTGGTGTTCTGGTATGGACATATGTGCAAGGAATGGTGCAGAGTATCCAAAAAAGAGACAATACTAACTCCAGAGTGAATGGCCTTGGGAAAGTATCTCTTGATGGGCTACTGAGAGCAGGACAAAGGACCTTCTGGGCTCCTACAGTGACAGTCCTTATCCATTTACAGATAGCCCATCTAAATGCCAACTGCAGGAAGGCACCTAGGCCTAGAACTGGCAGTGCAGCACTGCTGAGGACACAGCATCAGAAGGATAGGTCGCTGGTGGAATATTCCCACCAATGAGTCACAGACATCTTGCAGAACTCCTCTGGTTTTGACTGGGGCGATAAATCCGTATTTGTGATTATCCTTGTGAAACCTTTCCCCACAAAAAGCTTTCCTAGAAAGTGTTTGTTGGAAAGTTGCCTTTGCTAGTTTTCTAGTGCTGTTATTATAATGGTAACAAATGCTCTACAGTTCTGTATGTCCTAATGAAACATTGATCCAGCCTAAATTGATGATCTGATTCCAATTAGTATTTTGGTCTGTTTCTTGTTAGTTCCTTTAACAAGGAATTGGGGTTGCTGGGAGGAAGATCTTCTTATTTCTTATGCTGTATTACTTATTCATACAGTCTGGAATTCATTATGACTGCTCATCATTTCAATTTGTAGCAGATTCCTTCTTAAAATTATTTACATTGCAGCAATAAAATGATTTACCCTATCACTGTAAATTGTATAAAGATATTAGTGCATGGGTATTGATGTGATCTTACAGCTTTGGATGCTTGCTCAATTAAACCCTACCTGAATCTTCTCATTTTCATATGATCCTCAGAAGCATATGCTAAATTAAAAATTTGCCAGTGTGTGATACTAATTTGAAGAAGAGAATGCAGATTTGAAAAGTACATGAAACAAGATGATGTCGTTGGACTGGTTTTTCCTCTGAAAATCTTGATTCTAATGAATTTGTAGAAAGCTTTTGTTACATTCTTCCTCAGTAGTAGTACTCCCAAAGAACAACAAAGCCAGTGGAGGGTCTAGTGAACAAGTTTTATCAGGAACATCTGAGAGAACTGGAATTATTTGGCTGGGTTTAGGTTGGATATTAGGAAAAATTTCTTCATGGAAAGGGATGTCAAGCAGTGGAACAGGCTGCCCAGGAAAATGGTTGAGTCACCGTCCTTGGAGGTACTTAAGAACCGTGATGACAAGGCAGTCAGGGCATGGTTTAGTGGTGGACTTGGTAGTTTCAGGTTTACAGCTGGACTCCAGGATCTTTAAGGTCTTTTCCAACCTAAAAGATTCTATGAAACAGGGGAAACAGAATGACTTAGGTGTTTTAGGCGTAGATGTGGTGCTGGGGGACATGGTTTAGGGACCCTGGCAGTGTAGGTTTGATGTCTGGACTTGATGATCTTACAGGTCTCTTCCAGCCAAACCATTCTGTTATTCTATGATTCTATGACTGCTTTAGACCTTCAGTCTGCCAGTTTATCATATCCTTAGGGTGCACAACTCATTTATCAAAACTCCTTCTTAATGGTGACAGTTTGACTCTGTGTTGGGGTTAAGAGATTTCCCTTTACATTTAATTTAGGAAATTTAGATTTTAAAAATATTTTTATAAGAAATGTTTCTCATTCTGAAAATGCAAATAACCTCAGCTACTTCTTAGCAATGCTTTACAAAGCAAACAAATAAACAAATAAATTTAACATGTTGTACATTACTACTGAGAGTATTAATAATTTTATCTATAGGCATTAGAAATTAGGAGGATAGAAGTGTCTCTGGAGAAAATAGCTTAAGGGCTGTAATAGACTTGTAACTTTCAACGGTGTGACTAATGAATTATCCTGTTTTACCCCAAACAGAAGAGCCCATCTTCCCTGCTGAAAACTAATCAGGAAACACTAATACCCTTTATCATCATGCAGAGTAACAAATGGAGAATTGAGAATATGAAACAGGGATTAGACAGGGTAGAAATATTACTCTAAAACCCTGTTACACTGTAATATCTGCATGTTTCATACTAAACACTGGTTTTCTTTTGTACTGTGTGACATTACAACATGTTGATGATGTCCTGTGTGAAGCAGGACAGGGAAGGAATGTCCTCACACCACTTAGAAATAGCAAAAATCACGGCCCTTTGCCTCTCTACGATAGCTGGGCTAGGAGATGGCAACACCTCCAAGAAGTCCAGGACGAAAGGACTTCCCTTAGAAGTCTCTAAAGTAGTGCCCAGCTAAGATCTGGAGAGCAGGCTTTCTATCAGATTAAAATGGCATGCACCTAGTTAGCTTTTTAAAAAAATGTCTTAAATTGTGTTTCATAGAGTTGCTTTCTGTAGGCAATAAATGGCATGGGTTGTAGTAATGGCTTCCCAGTTGATAGGCAGGAGGGGAAAAATCTTTACACAAGACTGGAAAGAGATATTTAAACATTGGTACATACTTACTTTCCTATCCTTGCTTCTCAAGGTAAGAATAGATGCCTTTGTCTAAGGAAGGGGTGTCCTTTCCAAGGAATGGCTTTTCTAAGATGGGATGTGGCTTCTGAAAAAAAATCCATGAGCATTTGTCAGTTAAGCTGTATGTTTCAATCACTAAAATAATGGAAAAACTTTATCCTTGTAATAGGGAAGTAAAAGACATATAATCTTAATTAATTGCAAGAAATGGAAGTTATTCATCCTTCAGGGATCTTTGCCACCAAGCTATAGAGTCATAGAATAATTTATGTTGGAGAAGACCTTTCAGATCATCAAGTCCAACAGTTAACCTAATGCTGCCAGATCCAACACAAAACATGTCCCCAAGTGCCACATCTGCACATCTTTGAAATGCCTCCAGTACCATTTATTGATACTTACCCAATGGGAATGAGTCCAAACACAGAGGCAAGGTACCTTTCCAGAGAATATAAAGGATGTCTCATGTTGCCTGTCTCAATCCCATGTCAGAGCAGCTCGACCTCATGAGAAATGTGCTCATTTCATCACATTGAAGGTGCATCAGATCACACAACACAAGAGGTGTTGAGAAAAATCATAGCTTTTAAATACTAAATGTATTTTCTTTAAATAACCTAGAAACACTTGGCTGCTGGGGAGTATGGGAGGATGTTGAGGTGCATGTATTACCCTTTCCAGTGCACATACATGGTTTTGAAAATGTTGTCTGTTAAATATGGCTTTTTTTATTTCTTTAGAAGTACTATCAATTTACTTGAAGTCCTTTCAAATGTTATTTCAGTAAGTTTTCTAAAATGCAAGGGATTTTGGTAAAAGAACTATATTTTTAAGAAGGTGTTTCCACAGCATTATATTAGAGAGAAATCTGTTATGAATGCATTGTTCATAGATTAACTCATTTTGAGTGGTTTTGATAAGCTTGCTTTGTGTGCAGCCACAAAATGAATTCCCGGTGTCTACAAATCTTGTTAATAGGATATTGATTAAATATTTTGCCCTCTAAATTGTGCATTTCTTAGTTTTAAATAATAACATTTGAATCATGTCTCCAAGTGAAGAGGAGGGAAAACAAAACATCAAAAAACAATCAAAAATTCCATCCAGTCAAGTGCCTCTGGCTTAAGGGATGAAACAAGAAATTGGTTGGCTCCAGCACTCAATCTTGTGTGCTTTCACTTTGTATTAATTATATTACAAAGGAAAAACATGCCTCAATCTTTTCTTCATTCTCTACATATTATTACATGACAGTGACAACATTGATACCCAGAGCAGGAATATATTAGGAGAAAAATGGTACATTTATCTTCGGTCTTGTGGCTTGATACTGAATGGAAATTGCTAGTCTCCAGTAATGATTCACTGATAAAAATGAGAATTTGACTACTCCAGTAGCTGCAGATCTGAATGCTCTGTTGGCCACACTCTGCAAACCTGTGTAGCTGCCAACCCCTCATTTGCTTGCCCTCAGTATCTAGCCTTTAAGAGAGAGTACTCAGTGCTAAATGTAGCCCATTTGCACCTGGTTCATAAGGAATACAGGTGAACAGGCTTGGGGATGGTTGTTTCACTACAGCAATGGAACACATGCTGTCTATTTTCTCTTGGGTTCAAAACCCAAGATGGTACCTCCAGGGAAGCAGAACAGCCTAAGTTACCATCAGCTTCCAAAGAAGACCAATGTTGTTAATGCTTCTTGGGAGGAAAATGCATCTTAACCAGTAGGCTAAAGATGAATTTAATTTGTTCTTTTTTTATATGGGGACTAGAGGCTGAAATAAGAATCCCCACTATGTGCAGTCTCTTAAGTATATGCTCATTTCAAGAGATTAATGTTAAACTTCATTTAAAGAGTTTCTCACAAGGGTTCTGTATTGACACCAATTAATACTATCTAGAAACAATTTCTAGCTTTACATAGCTCCAAACAATTGCAGTGACTAATCAGGGCTACCTACGTAATACAGCAGGACGAGGAGGTGGCTTTATTTAGTCCCCAAACATTTCATGTTTCTTCTAACTTATTTGGAGCAAACCCTGGCTTACTGTGCTACATGTGGAGGCAGTGGGACAAAGGGGCTCCACTTGGCTATGGAGCTCTGTAAATGTTGTGCCTGGGACATTTTGATTCTATGATTCTGTGATTCTATGATTTATTTTCCTCTCTATACATATGCATGCATGATACACTTAAATGCAACGGTCACTTGGATCTTTGTGGCAACTATTTAGTGGGTTTAGACTGATCAACAAAGTTGTTTGGCCCAAGGTCCCATCTAATTCCATACCTGTTAAATGAGAGCTTGTAATTAATTTTATAGCAGCAGACTTTTCTGGGTAGCACAGCTGACTCTTACTATGTACATCTAAGAATTCTAATGAGATGCTCATCACAAAACCTCTACTCCCTGTTGATGAGAAAGTTATTCCTTCCTTAAGCCAGGACAGCAAGGATTCCTAGACTTTAAATGATAATAACTAAAAAAAAGGTCAAATATACAAGTGGATGATGCAATTTCTGTTTGGACATGCATTCTCTTTAGGTATTATGGTACTATAATGGTAAAAAATGGAAGTCTGCATGAAGTGAATTCCTGAGATACTGAAAAATGCTTTTATGGGCACTGTGTAAATGAACAGCTGTTCCTTCCACACTGCCCTCTCCATGTTTTCCAAGTAAACAGTAACTACATCAGTAGGACTGTCACAAGACCATAGGTGAATTAAACAAACAAATCACAACAAAACAAAGAAAGCAAACAAACAAAAACCTGAAAAATTATAAAGATATTTTCTTTTTCTGCTATACAAGATGGGGAGAAAGGCTAGAACCCAGCTCCATGAGTAAGAGTTTTGCTGAATAGAGCAGACAACATCCATTTGATCCTTAAGCAATGCCAAGAGAATTTTGGAGACGAGGACTAAGCTTTTACTACAAACAGCACAACCCCTTATCCTGAGTGGACTGACAGCTACAAAAACTGTCAAAGACTTTTGAAATACAAAGACTGTATTTCCTAACCTTTGTGCTAATTAATTTTTCCACTAACAGTCTTTACAGCTTGTTTTCTCCTCAATATGAATGAAAAGCCATGAATTCCTGTTAAACGTTCCCCTTCAGAAAGTCAGTTGTTGCTGCTGGTAACTCATCAGAGGAAGGAACCTGCTCTGTTACCATCCATTGGTGGCCAAAGGAAGTGCTAGCAATCCATATGTTACTTCTATTCAATCTATCTAGATTGTTTCTTCTGCTCTCCCCCAAGCTTCTTCCAAAAAAAAAATGAATAAAATAAAGCTATTTAAGTGTAGTAGTTTAGAGCCAGGCGGGAGCCAATCACCCACTCCCTGCCCCCCCACCCTCCAAACAGGAAGGAGAAGGAAAAAAATACAAAACCCTATGGGGCTGAGGTAAGGATAATTTAATAAAACAAGACAAAAAGAAAACAACAGTAATAAGAGCAACAGTAATGAAACAGCATATAAAGCAGGTGACCTAACCCACACACACTGAGCTAGTTCTGCATCAAAGGCACCACCAGCACAGACTGAGCAGCCCAGAGTGACATCCATAGGGTATCAAATACCCCATTTGCTGGGTTCGTTGTCTGTCCTGGCTGTGGCCTCCTCCCAGCTTCTAGAGAAAATTAGCCCTACCCTAGCCAAACCCAGGACAATGAGGAAAAATAAGATTTACAAGAGGTAATATTGGATTGGGAAATGCTGGCAAGAATTAAAGAAATTAAATCTTTCAAGTCAGACAGGAATTCCATTTTCTGTAACAAAACCATTTTTTGCTTTTCTTTTTATTTTTTTTTCCTTTTAATAGCACAGTTATTGAATATTAAATGTTGAAATCATTTTTCCAGAAAAAAAGGAGTCCATCCTCAATTTCATTTTGCCTTGTGAAAGCCCTGAGGGCATATTAGGGACTCAAGCTCTTTCTCCTCTGGTCTGTACTACAGTATTTATTCTGTTCTTTCACAAACCCAGATGGCTATAAGTGGATGGATTGGGATGAGCAGCTCCCAAGAATGGAGGGGTATTTCTCAAGAGGGAGAATATTTTCAGTCAAAAGAAGCAATTGTACCCTGTCTTCACCAGTCTTACAAGAAAATTCTTGTGGGATGGGACACTGGTTTGGTCAAGATTTTGGGTTTGCTCTGCCTCAACTGTTTTGTAAGGTTTGGGGGAAAAAAAAAAGTCTTTTGAATCTTTTCCAGAAAGCTTAGAAAAAAAAAATAAATCCAGGGATATTTTTTTTTTTTTGGAAGAGAAGCACAATCAGTCAGCTTTTTACAACTGGAACTCCACATGGTTACCTCCGAGTGCATCAATAATAGATTATTGGCAAATCAAACTTCCCTTATCACTGTGTACTTGTGGGACAGATCTTTTCTGTCAGGTTTGTACTCTGTGTAGCCAAGCCTTTCCAGCTGCTGAAAACTCTGCAGGTTCCTCTCATGTTTCCAAGGAAAGCCTCTCCCCAGCATCACCCACGAGACCCGACTGTCTGTCTACTGTGTGCTGCACTTGAATTCCCAGCCTTCCATCTGTGCTGCAGGCTTGCTGCTTGCCAGCCACTCCTGCTCTGCCTTCTTCCTCTGCTTTGGGAGATGGCTCTTCCCTCTGCCTGTTCAGTTCAGCACACTATGCAAGTCACTCTCCAGAGCCAAACTTGCTTCTTAAGGAACTCATAGAGTTGCATGAAGAAGTAAAACACATCAGCTTGAACAAATCATCATGGAGCTGTTTAGATTCTGTTCGATACAAGGGAAGATAACAGGGAAGGAGAAATAAAGGAGCATGTCAGGAACACAGCCACATAGTTCTTTAGCTGCAATGCAACTTACCCATGCTGTCATGGGCCACAAAAGCTCTTGGGTTTGGAAGTGTTTTTCTCAGTGGGGAGGGGAGTGTGTGCATGAGGGACAACAAGACCAAGGGCCGGGTTCTGCACTTGGGTCAAAACAACCCCCAGCAGCTCCAGGCTGGGGGAGCAGGGGCTGGAAAGTGCCCAGCAGAAAAGGCCCTGGGGGTGCTGGTGCCACCCAGCTGGACATGAGCCAGGGTGTGCCCAGGGAGACAAGAAGCCCCCAGGCTCCTGGGCTGGCTCAGGAGCAGCATGGGCAACAGGAGCAGGGCAGGGATCGGGCCCTTGTGCGGGGGCCTGGGGAGGCCTCATCTCAGTGCTGGGTTCAGCTCTGGACCCCTCATGCCAGGACAGACCCTGAGGGGCTGGAACGTGTCCAGAGGAGCAGCCAAGAGAACAAGTGGTGTGAGGAGAGGTTGAGGCAGCTGAGCATGGCCAGTGTGGAGCAGAGGAGGCTGAGGGGGGAGCTCATTGGCCTCTCCAGCTTCTGCCAGGAGGGTGCAGAGAGGTGGGTGAGGCCTCTGCTCCTGAGTCACTGGTGACAGAGCCAGGGGATGGGCTGAAGCTGCAGCAGGGGAGGGTTACATTGGATATTGGGAAGAAATTCTTTATGGACAGAGTGGTGAGGCCCTGGCACAGGCTGCCCAGGGAGGGAGTGGATTCACCATCCCTGAGATTGTTGAAGAAATATGTTGCCATGGTTCTCAGGACATGCTCTAGGGCATCATGGAGGGAGCTGGTGTGTATTTAGGTTTGTGGGTATTTAGGCTTATGGGCATTTAGGTAATTTTTGTTCTTGTAGGTATGGTTAGACTGGGTGATCCAGGAAGTACTTTCCAACCAGGATTATTCTATGATTCTGTGATTCTTAGGACCTTCTTAGAAACCACAGGGCTATGTATTTTATCTGAAAGAGGGAAAATATTTAACACATAAAGGCCTAAATCATATCCTACATTAGGACATGTTTCTCAGAAGGTACACCAGAGGTGGCATAAGGTTTAAACATACATTTTTATAAGGTCTTTGGGGTTTGTTCCTCTTTCAGATATTCATATGTGGGTATGATTGCTTTAGACTGATAAAATTAGTTCAATGTTTAATTATTCTGACACGGTGATAGACATGATAAATGCTCCCTGATGCTTCAAGCAGATTCTTGCCAGAAGATAGAGAGATTTGGCTGTGCCCTTCACAACTAGGAATCACATTTATGTTTGCACAAAATCATTTGTGAGAGGCTGAAGTGAATGGTTGTGTCAGAAAACTGGATGTGCAAAGTCTCAGTAAATGTAGCTAGTAACATAAAATGTTACTAGAAGAACTAGAGGTACTTCCTTAAGGTTTTCTATAAATTACCTTTAAATGATACAGCTTTTGGTCTCTTACAAATATTTGTTTCTCCAAATGCTATAAATTGAACTGAAAATTATTCCCCTAAGGCTACCATATATATAGTTTCTAAGAGTTAAATATATATGAAGAAGAGAGTGAGAAAAAAACCCCATGTTTTAAAATTATATAACAAATTATATTTTCTTCAAGGACCTCCATATTCAGAGGCACATCTTCAACTTTAAAGAAAAAGCCTGAAATGTATCAGAGGTGATCCTGTTGGCAACACAGGTTCTGGCTTGGCATTTGATTGAGGAAAGTGATTGGCATTTTTACTCTGAAAATTCCATTTTTCAATCACTCTACTTCTACTTATCATGTCCTAACTCAGCATATGCAGGATGAGCTGGTTTTCTACTGAGATCCGTTCTTTCAGTAGAGCCATCTGTGTTGCTGGGCTTGTAAATGAGAAAGACAGAGAATTCCTTCTAAAAATCTGAGAGCAGAATGGGGGACCAAAGTGGCTGTAGGCAAAATGTTATGTACTTGTATTTTAAATGAAAAGCAGACTACAAATTGAGTCCTGTGGAAGTGCTGTCCTCGTAGGTTTTATTCTGGTCACCTTTTTACCATTTGGGGATTTGGAATCTGCTTTCATAGGATGAAGGACACTTGCTATAATAATACAGAGGCAAAAAGTTGAATGCATTCTTAATAAGGAATTGTGATGAAGTGATGAAAAATCTCATATCTGCTTGAACTCTTAAAAAGTTCTCTGTGAATTTTCAACCTGTGTATTGGTTGTGGTTTTGTTTGCTGCAACTCTTCAGTTTTGTGGAAATCAAGTTTAAGCCTTGAAATGAGTCCATTTAACCTGAATAATAATTTTGATTCAGTGGCTTTGAATATTATCATTGGCTTTTGCTTCAATGGAGGGTTGCATAAACCTCTATCAGTCCAAGGGACTGAAATGGAAAAGTTTTAAACCAGCATTTGAATGTTTTAAACCTCTGATAGATCAATTTTCACAGCAGTGTTTTCCTCACCCTTCTGAACAACCAGAGCTTTGACCTGCATCTTCACTTTACAAATATGCAGAAGATATACTCCAGAAAGAAAACCAGGTGAACCTGTTTTTAGAATAGTAGTACTGGCAAATATATGCAAAATCTTGATGTGGAGCTAACTTCAACTGTTATTTAAAAAAAAAAAAAAAGAAAAAAAAAAGGAAATTGTGTTTGTCTCAGTGAACAGCTTGCAAATACAAATAAATCAATAATATCTGGGCAAATTTTGATGCACTACTCCACTGCTTTTAATTGTTGAACAATATCCAAAATGGAACAAGACTTGGACTAGGAAATGAAAACTTACCTAGTTTAATTTCATGCATAGAGCATCTACAAAAACTGTCCTCTGATTGTTCACTGATGCTGATAATTCAAATGCTCTTTCATGACAAACAGTATTTACATCTGTTCTTGTGAAGAAATGTACAAGTAATAGGAATCCTGCATTTTGCTTAATCACATGGAGTGTTATATGGATTTTTAGGGTATTTTTTCAATGTATTTTACATGTATTTTATATGCGTTTTAAAAGTGAGAGTGCCTGATAATGGGAGGCAGATCTTAGAACATTAGTAGTGAAACAACTGCAAATTTGTAAATTAAAAACTGGTGGAAATTCTTTTTATAGCTAAATGTTCATGTTCTTGAAATTAGCTGTGGAAATCACACATTGAACACCAAATGTGTGAAATATTAGTCACCACCTAGTCAAGTGAATTGCTAGTGTATAGTCCTCAGAGAGAAGATTTATTTCTCAGAGGTGCCCACAAGAACTACAGAGTGCATCTTAGGAAACCTTTCCTGAAAATCAATCATCATTTCAGATAAAAGTGGTCACTACAGTATGAAATCCAGTTTGGGATCAGGTTTACTGGTTAGTTCTGATAGAGGTTGGATGATATTAGGCAAGAAACTTCCATTTTTCATAGCTGACTTTGCACAGGCATGAAATGGGCAATAATAATGCTCCTTTTTCCTTAGAAGCTATTTTGAATCTCTTGGTTCTATCATTGGATAAAGGCATAAAGCCGAATAGCTTCTTCATTGTGAAATTCTTCTCCTTTTCTGAAAAACCTTCCCTTCTTTCCATTAACCAAGACACAAACGCTCTGGAAATGGGTGCAAGAACATAATTCCATTCTTTGTTGTACTGCATCAAACTGAGATGATGATTTAAGGCAGCTCAGAGGCATTTTCATTTTTCCTTCTTCACATTCCCTCAATCTAGGCTCTTCCTGAGTCATTTCCCTTCTGTGCAGGTTGTGAAACACACTGACACTTTACTTGCACCTAGCTTTCCATCACAAGTTTTTGACGATAGATAACTACATCAAAGTCTAAAAAGAAACATGTTGTGACATGCAGGACATG
>VYZU01080158.1:9653-19656 GCA_013401355.1 Ceyx cyanopectus
TTGAAGAACACAAAAAAAATAATGTTTTTTTTTTTTTTTTGTGATATTTGTGCCTCTGGTCTATTTATGACTAGTAAGAGCAATTTCAGTGGATGTGCCTCTTTGCAGAAGATGAATGGGATTTCACAGATGGATGGAGAAGATGATTGCTCGTGTTTCTCAGTCTTGAGAATAAAGGAAGGATAGGAACATTTGGTCTATGTGCCCTTAGTTGCCTATGTGCCAGCAGTGCAGCTTGGGGAGGCTGGTATTGCTCTTTTTCATGAACTTTAGCCTACCTGGCACACTCCAAAGCACATCCAAGAACTTGGAACTAAAGAGGGAGAAATCATCAAGTAATGCTTGATCCTCCTTCCGGATGCATCAATAACAAACAAAAAAAAATAAATTTCAAAATATCTGACAAGACCTACAATTTAGCTGCAGGATTTAATAGTGGGAGATTGATGTGTTTACTGTAATGGCAGTAAATTGGCTGTATATCTTTGCAGCTCAGGAAATGCCTGTGTCTGGGGGAGATAGAGGCAAGTTACATCTAAAGGCAGATAATAAAAACAAAACAATCACACCAGAAGCATAAGGAATAATTAGAGAAATAGATTAGAGGAAAAAAACAGAGAAGGTGGTGTAGAGGCTACTCTGAGCCTTGTTCTTTTTGTTTATGCTGACCTGAAATTGTGATCTAATTTGTAGAAAATGACATGGGATTTTTGAACCAAGAGAAGACTGAGGGAAAAATTTTCTTGCTACAGGATTTTACTGAATGGAAATTCTCTGTTAGTGAGGAGTGATAATGTGAAAGAAAGAGAGAGAAGGAGGGAGAGAAAGAGAGAGAAAGGAGGGAGAGAAAGAAAGAGAGAAGGAGGGAGAAAAAGAGATAGGAGGGAGAGAGAGAGAAGGAGGGAGAGAGAGAGAGAGAAGGAGGGAGAGAGAGAGAGAGAGAGAAGGAGGGAGAGAAAGAAAGAGAGAGAAGGAGGGAGAGAAAGAAAGAGAGAGAAGGAGGGAGAGAAAGAAAGAGAGAGAAGGAGGGAGAGAAAGAAAGAGAGAGAAGGAGGGAGAGAAAGAAAGAGAGAGAAGGAGGGAGAGAAAGAAAGAGAGAGAAGGAGGGAGAGAAAGAAAGAGAGAGAAGGAGGGAGAGAAAGAAAGAGAGAGAAGGAGGGAGAGAAAGAAAGAGAGAGAAGGAGGGAGAGAAAGAAAGAGAGAGAAGGAGGGAGAGAAAGAAAGAGAGAGAAGGAGGGAGAGAAAGAAAGAGAGAGAAGGAGGGAGAGAAAGAAAGAGAGAGAAGGAGGGAGAGAAAGAAAGAGAGAGAAGGAGGGAGAGAAAGAAAGAGAGAGAAGGAGGGAGAGAAAGAAAGAAAATTGATTATTTTCCATCTGCAGAAATAAGATAGTAGCTGACTTCTACATGCAACTGACATGTTATTTCCAGATCTGTACATACGTTCCAGACAGTGACATTTGAAGAAATTAGGAAAGCTTAGGCAGATGGAAAGGAAAGAAACCTTTTCTACTCCCCCTCTGCCTCTTTCCCCCGGATAATATGCAGTTCAGGAGCCTAGAGGAAGAGAATGGTGCATGGAGTACATGGCACTTGGAATTCTTCTAAGGCATCTGCTATCTGCATTCCTTGCTGGGAGATATTTCCCAAGCTGCTCCGAAGAAAGCTGCTTGCCAAAGGGAGAATACCAGAAAGTGAAATATTTCTGCCTCTTGTGCAATCACGAGGAAGTGACCTCGGGCAGGACCTTGGAATGAACTTTCTGTGGGTGGCACATGTGTGTGGTCATAACAAGCCACTGTGAACACAAAATTGATGCCTTATCTGCTGGGCCAGCCCTTCTGTTATTTCACTGCTCCAGCTCCTGTTCTCACTTGTCTGGGGCTTGTAGTAGTTTGGCAGTCCCTGGTCACCAGCCTTCCTTCATTTCTCTGGTCTGCACTCTTCTCCCTCTTCCTTCCTCTCAGAAATTCAACTTTTAAAGGTATTTCAGCTGTGTTGCAACTGAAATAACTCTCTCAACATCATAGAAGATTCCTTTTCTGCTGTCCAGGTCGAATTCTTTGTGATACATACAGGATTTTTAGTTGCTAATAGTGAAGAAAGGCTCTAGATTTTTTCTTTGCCTTTCTGCTGATGTCTTTTCAGTCATTTTTAAACATTAAGGAAAGAGCTGCAGGGCCTATTGTAAAGATACACTCTCAAAGACAAGTCATTTCATTCTCTGCCTTGTGTCTATCAATTATTCCCTCACATTTCTATAAGAATATTTCAGCAAAACCAAGATGATGGGGCTGTAATAATCATCATCACCCTATCTGATAATATGCTTCCTAGAGATTGAACTGGCAGCTTGACAGTCCTCTGCCAGAGTTGCTACACCCTGCTGATAAAACTGCTGTTTCCATCAACTGATCCTGACAAAAAAACAAGTTCACCTCTGTTCTGAATTTCAGACTTGACCTTGGTGGTTCAACCACCATACTGGGCAAAAAAAAACGTGTAGCACAAAATCTGGATACCTAAAAAAAAGTTAGCCTTTTTCTTTTACTATCTGTTTATTCTCTCTATTTTATTATTCTTTTCAACTGCTCTGTGGTATGGCCACAAGTCAAAATTCAACATTTTTTAAAGCACAGGAAAATGACCCACTAATGGTTATAACTCTTATTTACCTGGGCACAGCATCTCTGTCCTTAACCCATTTGTGATTGAGACAGCCTAGCCAACTGCAGTCTGGGGTTCAGTCTAACAAGGCAAAGGTTGGAAAAATGAGGAAGAAAGCTGAGGAAAAAGCAACAGCTCTGTTGGGCTCACTAGAAAATCCTGCCAAAACAGAGAGAGCTTTTGTTTTTGTGCAGACACTGTAAATACAGTGGATGCTGTATAAATATACTGAATAAATACAGTTGTCAGCATAGGGCAGCGCTGGGATCCTTCTATAAAACCACCAGTCTTCATAAATTTTTCAGCATTTAGTGAATAAATTATTCATTTTTCAGTTGAGTAACTCAACTCCTGGACTTGAAGAATTATATTGGAAGACAAAAAGCTACTCTTGGTGCTAACAATGTTATCTTGGAATTACATGTTTCTGTAAAGTAACTGTGCAGGGAATAGGGACCTCAATCTCTGGGGAGCTTCCAAAATAAACTGCACCTCAGGATAAGCATCTCTAGCTGCTCTGAGAGTGTTCCCAAGTCACCTGAGCATTTGCCACCCCTCTTAGCACTGCTGGGAGCATCCCAAGGTTGACATCGTGTTGTCAGAGTGAAAACCCCTAATTTACTTTGCAAAAACACCACTGCTGTGGCTCTCTCAGTGGCGAGAATTAATGAACAATTCTGGATTATCTATCATGGAATCAACCATCATGGAATGGTTTCAGTTGGAAATGACCTTTAAGATCGTAGAGTCCAACCATTAAGCTACCAGTGCCAAGCCCACCACTGAACCATGTCCCTGAGCACCTCATCTCCTTGTCTTTTAGATGCCTCCAGGGGTGGTGACTCCACTATTCCCTGGGCAGCCTCTTCCAGTGCTTTACAAACCCTTTCAGTGGAGGTGTTTTTGCTCATCTGCAAACTAAACCTCCCCTGGAACAACCCGAGGCCATTTCCTCTTGTCCCATCACTAATTACATGGGAAAAGAGACCAACACCCACCTCACTGCAACCTCCTTCCAGGTAGAACAATGTCTTCCCTCAGCATCCTTTCCTCCAGGCGAAACAACCCCAGTTTCCTCAGCCTTTCCTCATAAATCTTCTCTAGACCCTTCACCACCTTTGTTGCCCTTCTTTGGACACTCTCCACCCCCTCCATGTCGCTCTTGTAGTTCAAAACTGAACACAATATTCAAGGTGTGGCCTCCCCAGTGCTGAGCAGAGGGGCACAATCCCTGCCCTGCTCTGGCAGGCAACACTATTTCTGCTCCAAGCCAGGATGCCATTGGTTTCTTGGCCACCTGGGCTCATCTTCAGGCTGCTGTAGATCAACACCCCCAGGTTCTTTTCCACCAGGCAGCTTTGCAGCCACTCATCCCCAAGCCTGTAGCTTTGCACGGGGTTGTTATGACCCAAATGATGCAGCAATTGTCATTTATAAATGAGATTTGTGTGCAAGAGCATCTAGTGAGTTCTAAGGGCGAGTCTGCAGCATTTCTGATTTCAAGATGAGGAGGTACTTAAGACTCTGGAGCAGCTTTTTAATGTGTAGTCCAAAAATTAATAGACAAGCCATGAAGGAACCCCAGAGATTGAGGGTAATGCTGCTGCATGCAGAATAAAGGTGTTTGATGGCAAAGTTGAGATGAAAATCATTATTATTGGTTGCATCCAAAGTCAGAATCCTGCTTTAGTGTCCACAGTAACCAGTTGGTTTAATCACTGCTCTTCCTCACAAGTTCAACCTGTGGAGAAAGACCACGTGAGGGTACAACGTGGCAATAATTTCTTAGAGAAGAGTGACATCATGCAAAACTTGAAATAATTGTGATTCTCCAGCCTATGCTATTACTGGAGAAGAACAGAGTCATGGTTTAGGTTTCCTTTTAAACAATGGCTCGTGTCACAGGACAAAGGATTTGTCATTTGCTGTGGGGAAGCTAAAAATAACAGTTTGCTCATATTAAGGTTTATTCTGTTAACCATCTTGAAGGTTTCTTCCTCTCTTCTCCCTTGCGAGGGGTGAAATCAGGGGTTATATGCTTGAAAAGGGTCATGGAAAAATAGAATTATCTGGTGATTTTATTTTATTTTTTTAAATAATGTTTCCTTATATATCATTTGCATAATAACATGAAGAAGATTGCATTATTATGCCCGTATTTAGTCCAGGCATGTTTGTGATGCTCTTCATATTAGTATATATCTCATTCCATAAATTATCAGCGACCTCAAAAAAAAAAAGTGGTTTCACCATCCACTCTTCCTTTCAACTAGTTTCTGACAGATAAAAGGTCTCCTGGTTCATTCCTTCTGTATCAGGGATCTTTTTGTGTTGATGCTTTGTTTAAACAGATGCTAAATAAAATTACAAGCAGCTCTGCACCGTCTGCAAACCGGTTCTGCCGGGTCGTAAACACTGATAATTCCCTCTAAACTCAGAGAATACCTGAGGAGACTTTGAAGCCACCCCGTCAGATCCTCAAGAGCTTACCATGTCCTTGGGCATCCTTTGCAGCCTCCACTCATGCAGATAAATTTCACTGAGGTTAGGCTAATGGTGTACTTAAGGCTACAGCTCGAGCTGTGGTGCTCTCCTTTTTATCAGCACTGGTGCACAGCTCTCTTTGATCTGCACTTATGCAGCCCTTTTCCATCTCCAGATCTCAAATAGCTTTTCAAATGGAAATGAATTCTACCCATTCTACCCTAGGGAAACTGAGGTGATGAGAAATTACAGGAGATACTTAGGTTCACAAACTGTAGAGTTGAGAAGAGCCCAGTGAGGCCACCGATTCCCAACCCATACTGGTACTACTGGTATCTGATGCACTTACAACATCTCCTGCCATTAAAAACTTCCCTGGTGAACAGAGATGTCTGGTGCTGATGGGAGAATGCTTGGGATGCTTTCCCTGGATTATGGAGCCAGTAATTACTGCAGAGGGGGAGTTGCTAATTTTTCCAGAGTCGGGAGCCAGAGCAGAGTTTTCCTTTTCAAATTAGTGGTTCAGGATGAAGACTGAAATGCAGCAGCAGCCGGAAGGGGATAATGCTCACCAAAGGCAGGATGAGACCAATTGTCTGGTGAGGGAAGAGAATCAGCTTCCAGAAACTTTGGAATTCAGGAAAGCTGCCTCACACTGGCCATGATTTGGAGTTGTTTTGCTCCCAGGTCCAGATAGGCTCCAAAATCTCCTCAAGCTCTGCTGCTCACCCTTATATTAAATATTAAATATTCAACCTCTGCAAACTGGCATCCAGATGTGCAAGTGCTGGGTCAACGCCTGGTTGAACAAAACTCTGGTAACCAGAGTGCATCCATCTCCATAGCTGCAGGAAAAAAACAAGGGCATGCTCATTATTTCATAAAATATTCTGAAAAAAAAGTACTTTTCAACTTTTTTCTCCTTGAGTTTTGATGATATCCTTGGGATCTGTGATATCTAAGCAGTGCTTGCACTGTTAAATGGGTGCTGAGTGAATACAGAAGATTTGGTTTATGTAGATTTCTCTGTGGGAGAAAACCATTTTAATTTACAGTTTCACTCAGTTGAATCATTGGTGCTTTCATATACATGAGAAGGGATTGGACAGCTTTTTTTTTATCACTGGCTTTAGGTTGAAATGGCAAAATCAAACTCATGTAAATTACTTTCACATAATTATCTGGCTTAACTTCAATGGGCATTAAAAATTACTTGAGGTTCACAGCCTACATTCTCAAGTGGCTGTTCTCTTTAAAAAAAAAATCCATTTTTATACTTAAAATCTCTGAATGAGAGGGGAAAAAAGTGTGTGACTGAATGTGATACAGACAAATAAATTTCCTATTATTTTAAGCAGTCCTAATATGCTGATAATTGAACAAATAGTTCCATATTTTTCCTTAAGAGCAAGTCATAATAAGAAAAATAATTCTAGAACTGAATGCCACAATAGTCTGTTGTAGTGATTATTTACATATTTTGTAGCTCCCATAGGAACAGAGAACTGTCCTGAAACTATCCCATGAAATATAATAAACTCCAGTTTATCTTTTCCTGTACAAGAAAGGAATAGTAAATATGCAAATAAGATGACAGCATCCCTAAAAAATAATAATAATATGTAATGCTACTCTCATCTGAAAATCTTAAATGGATTTATTTTTTCTTTAGAGCAGGACTAAATGAAGTACAGTAATGCCGTTTACATTTTTGACAGTCCACTCACTAAATTTTTAAAGGCGTTTTTGATTTTTAAAGGCATTTCTCTTAAAGTATCCAACCTGAGCCATGTTTTAATAAAGCTGAAAATGAAAAAAATCCAAATCAGGGTGCACTTTTCCCATTTTTGCTTGTCTAGACAGCTGAGAAGTGATAATTCACCAGCTCTCAGAAACAAAGAGGTTTTATTTTACACCATGTTTGCATAATAACATACTGCAAAAGTATATCTTTATATATAAATAAACAATAGAACAGCAGAAACAAATTTAATATATATAGACAATGGTTTTTAAAATATAGTACAATTTGCCACACTTTGTGGTGTTTAAAATACAATGATTATAAAATACAAGTGCATGAAAATATGATAAAATATTTGGAGCCCAAGCATGGAATGCTAGAGTTTGAAAAGTTAAAGTTCCTGACAATCAGTGTTGTCCAGGCCAAATATTCACATTTCCTTCTTGCTTTTTAACTGATTTTATTGTAGATTAAATTGGAAATCAGGGGGAATCTGCATGCATGAGACTGCAAGAATCTCTTTTTTCATAGTATATAGTATTCTGAAACAATACCTCTTGAGAAATAAAGTGAATGTGTCTTATCGACCTAAATCTTCATTATAAAGCCCTTTTCCACACATAAATCATGAAAGAAAATAATATTTCAGTATAAATTCAGAATTCCAACTATAAACCATAAGGAGAAAATACATGACAAAAAACTGGTCCCATCCCCAATATATTTCAGTCAACTATCTAAAATATTTCATTCATGTGTGTTATTAACCAGATGCTGTGAACTCCAGGCCACCACACGAGAGGATTTTGGACTTTTCTCACCTTAAATATGGCAAAATTGACTCAGGGGAGAGCAGAAGTGCAAAAGGTGGATATCTGGAGAAAACTCCCAGCACTGAGCATACCAAATAATAATAAAAAGCATTCAGTGGAGAGAGTAGGACTATGAGAAAAGAAATTGTATTACTTGATTTGTTTTCAAACGTCACCCTTAATAGAGAATTATAAATCTAAAATCAAAATATCATTATTTTCATTTTNTCATAATCTTCAGAATTTATAATATTAGAAATATTTTAAAAAGAAAGTTTTATAAATTTGATCACTTTTTTTTCTTTAACACAATGACTTGCAAATTAAAGGAAAAAGACTTTGCCACATCTTTCCCAGGGTAAGGAGGGCCTTCTAGTGGCCAAAACAATGAACTTTATTCTTCCAGGAATAAGCATCACTTCTCCAAAGGCATGTGAAATTCTACTCACATTGACATGTAGAGAAATTGAAATTCATATATTGAAATTCAGTATGGAAAAATGCTTTAAGGATTTAATGAGCAATTGTTTACACCTTCACATCTGGCTGTTGCTGCCCAATTTATTTATTTTTTTTAACGAACCAAAAAGTATTTAATCCTAAAATAGCTAGATTCTCTTTAAATTCTTAAATTATATGATGACAAGGGGTTGCTTCCATGCCAGTGCTTGAGCTAGAATAAATTTTCCCAGCAGACACACTCTTTTATTTCAGATTTAGACATCCCTTTACATGTTTTTGACTATGGGAAGGCTTTTTAGTTTAGGTGATGCTGGGAGATGCAACCTGATGAGCAAAGATTTTTGGATGGATTTTTGGTGCTAGTTTCTCAGCTGATTTGCTGAGAAAACAGAAATTCTCAGACAGACATGCATGAGCTTCACCAATCCTGAAAAATTTAACTTAAAATCCCAGCTGTTCTGTAAAGCAACACCAGGATTTTCTAGACATTAATGAAAAACTTTTCAGGGTATAAAAAAAAAAAAAAAAAATTAGACTCAATTGTAAATCAATTAAAAAGTAATTAGAATTGCAAATAAATTATAAAATCTACAATTTATAAAGTAGATTTAACGTGTCTTCAGCATTATTAACTACAGCCATCAGGTGGCAGCCCATAGTAAAGTAAAATATTCTGAGTTTCTGAGTGGAGTGATGTGGCAGGCAACTTGCTTTTCATCTTGTTCTAAAATTTCAAAGAATAGAATCAAGTTTAAAGATTTTCTTTGGTTGTTTCAGGGCTTGTTTTTGTTTTTTTTTTCTTTCCAACTCTCTGTAACTGCACAGACATGTCCCAAGAGTGGATGGTTTTTCCCTCCAGGTTTTGCCAGAGCTGCCTGACTTTGTGATTTATTGATAACGTGCTTAGAAATTTTAAATCTAGAAGAGATTTATTTAATAAAAATTAGGTTGGTGCAGAGAACTCGAGTGTATTGATATAGGAGAATGGCAATTTAATGCATGTAAAAACATCAGTGGGTGTTTTATTATTTTATTAAATTCCATGCAAATTATGATTTTATTAAATTCCATGCAACTTAGTGATCATCCTCCTTGTTCTTTGCAAATTACTTGGAAAGAAAATGAAGTATTTATTTGTTTATTTAGTACAATACCAGTATTTTGGTGTCAAATCTGCAACGCACTCTTTCTCCTCATTTCTTTCACGTCCTGAATTTTTTTCTCTGGGAAATGCTCATAGAAATAGCTCCAAAGCTTCAGATTAGACTTCCACTGCTCAGAACCTTGTAGGAAAAATTATCATTATTTGGAGAAAACTAGTGGTAGATCTTTCTTTTCCAGCTCTGCTCCAAAGAGCTGCTGGAACTTCGTGTTTCATGTTCACATTTCCATATCACACTAGAGCTCGGGCAGAGATTTCCTTTCTAAGGAGGCTTTAGTGAGAAGAAATCAATGTTTTTAGCTCATTTCTGCTGCATCTGCAAAACCAGGCTGAGCAGACATTTCTTGTCAAGCCATGACAGGGAGTTAAAAGATGCCCTGACTCACAGGGTGTCCCAAAGATGCTCTCAAGCCGTGATAGATTGGACTGCAAAGCTGAGAATAGGTCTTTTCATCCGGGACAAAAGCCATCTGAGATCCATTCCAGACTCTCTTTTTTTTTTTTCACAATGGGGTCTGCAATATTTTACACATATTTGTCTTCTAGCTTTCCTGATTCCCTGGCTACACTGGCAGAACAGGCAAAATTTATTCGAGTTGTGAGTATTTTGATAGTTCCACCGTTCAGAGTTCACCTTTAATTTATCCTCCCATCCATCTTTTTTTTTTTTTTTTT
>VYZU01080160.1:0-17983 GCA_013401355.1 Ceyx cyanopectus
GGGTCTCCCGCTCAGGCCCTTCTGCTTCTGAGTGCTGTGTTCCTGCTTATAGGGACCACTGTACATTTACCAGGCTAAATATAACTTGATTCATTTTATACTGGCATTAAAGGTTGTAGAGAGCCTATCTCTTCTCCCAGGTTAACAAGTGATAGGACAAAAGCAAATGGCCTCAAGTTGTGCCAGGGGGTGTTGAGGTTAAACATTTAAGAAGAATTTTCCATCCTAGGTGATGCTATGGTATTAGTTTTGCTGTTTCATTAAATCTGTTTTCATTACAACCTGTGGATCTTTTCTCCTATTCCCAACCTCCCTTCTTGGCTGGGGAGGAGTCATTGAATGATAGAGAAAGTGCTACAATTTAGCTCTGGATATGGAAAGAATGTAGACTAGTATATTGAAAATTGCCAAAGTGGCAGCATTTGCCATTCCATGAGCTGTCCTTCCCACATACCTGGGTACATCTGCAAGCATCAGTAGGTGCTAGCTTAATGTGATATTCCTCGTGTTGTCAAAGACCTGCATGTCCAGAATTCTACAGTGAAATACAAAATAAAGTAGCCAAAATACTTTTACATTTCAGAAAGGACTTCATATCAAGGTATCTCAGAGTAGTTGTGTGGGAAAGCACAGAAGCAACATGCCACCAAGGGTGAAGGCTACACTCTTGAGCAACCTATACACAGGCTTTGAAAAGGAAAGACTCTTATGATAAATTTTCTTGCCTTGAATGAATGAAGTTCACAGAATCACAGAATCACAGATATTAGGGGCTGGAAGGGACCTAGAAGATCATCTAGTCCAACCCCCCTGCCTGAGCAGGATCACCTAGACCAAGTCACCCAGGAACAGATCCAGGCGGGTCTTAAGTGTCTCCAGAGATGGAGACTCCACAACCCCCCTGGGCAGCCTGTTCCAGAGCTCTGTCACCCTCACTGAGAAAAAGTTCCTTCTTGTGTTGATCCTAAACCTCTTGTGCTCCAACTTGCACCNGCCTCTCGTCTTGTCATTGGATGACATTGAGAAAAGTCTGGCTCCATCCTCTCTACACTCACCCTTAACATATTTATAAACATTAATGAGGTCTCCCCTCAGTCTCCTCTTCTCCAGGCTAAAGAGCCCCAGCTCTCTCAGCCTCTTCCTCATAAGGGAGATGCTCCTTTCCCCTAATCATCTTGGTGGCCCTGCGTTGGACTCTCTCCAGCAAATTCTTGAACAGATTGTTGAAAATCACCTAATGTAGCATGAGAACCCTTGAGATGTAGATATCAGATGTTGAAAATGAATTGATGGGATACACATCCAGCCTTAGAAGCTTCAGCAACTTAGAAGCTGCTGAAATAACTATACACACTGTATTCAATGTAAACTGTAAAAAGAATTCTGAAAAATTTTAAGGAAGTTTTATTGAAACCTGAGAAAATTTCTAGTCTCAGATTAAATTAGCAGGAGTTGCCAGTGCTGTGCCTGTGCTGTTCCTTTACTGACTACATAGCAGAAAAAAGGGTGTGGAATTTAAAATTTATTTTTCACTTTTAAAATAACACAGCTTTAAATCATGAGGTAATTCATAATTCCCTTCTGAGGACAGGGTAGTAAAATTATCATAATAGTAACCAATGAGAAAATGAATTTAAAGAATCCTTTGCTTTCTAAAAAGATGGAAAATCATAAACTTTTTTCCAAGAGTTTTAATTTCATGGGACTACTTGCAAGGTTAAAACAGAAGGAAATGGCTACTTGAGTAAGGTGTGGTTTAGATGCTTTTGCTTTCTTCAGTTCAACTATTGTTCAGGTATGATTTACACCAATATATTAGAACACCTTTTTGTTCTGTACCCCTATATGAAAAGCCACCACCTACAGATGAGGTGGAGTTTAGGCAGCCCTAGGTACAGGATGGGTGTGGGACATTTCACAGCTGAATCATGGGTCAGAAACTCATGAGGCAATAAAAGGGAGAAAAGGGTATAAGCCTTTGAGATAATTTCTGGATTAGTCATTTTTTCACCAGAGAAATAAAAAGAAAGTTTACACCCATTAACATGTTATTCAACACCAAGTAATTCATACTCTGGGAGGTGCTTTACTGTTATTTGAATGGGCCAATAAGTTTTCACAGAATCTTAGAATGGTGGAGGTGGGAAGGGACCTCTGGCGATCATTGAGTCCAACCTCACTGCCAGAGCAGGATCACCCAGGGCAGACCACACGAGAACACATCTGGCAGGCTTTTTAATACTCCAGAGAAGGAGACTCCACAACCTCCCTGGGAGGCCTGTTCCAGGGCTGTCACCCTCACAGGGAATAAGTTTTTCCTCATGTTGAGATGGAACTCCTGTCACATCCTATCACTGAAAAGAGACTGTCCCCTTTCTGTTTGACACCCACCCTTCAGATATTTGTAAACATAAATAAGAGCCCCTCTCAGTCTTTTCTTCTTCAGGCTGAACAGCCTCAGGTCTCTCAGCCTTTCCTCCTAAGAAAGCTGTTCCAGTCCCTTAATAATTTTTGTAGCTCTCTGATGGACTCTCTCTTTTCCTGAAAGGAACCCATTTGTCTAAGACCTATTAAGGCTTTGTGCCAGTTTTAGTCAGCAAAGAACCTGGGGGAAAGGCACCCCACCCATCCATCTGTCCATCCATCCATCCATCCATCCATCCATCCATCCATCCATCCACCCATCAGCAGCTTATGGCAGTATAAGGCTTTTTGGCCTCAGTGCCACGGAATAAGAAAGGCCCAGGCCTCACAGCTTGCAGCTAGGAAGAAGTCTCCAGGGCCTCACACCATTGGTAAGGATCAGCCTGGATTTGGAAAGGTTAGGAGGAAATGAGGCTAGGAAAAGTGATAAAAGCCTACGAGCATGACCAAAAATGAAACCGTCTATAAAGGGATCTTCAACAAGAAGCTGACCTTTTTTATATGGAAAAGGTTACTGTGCAGCATGTTCTCTCTTTAACCATAAAAAAAAAAAAAAAAAAAAAAAAAAAAAAAAAAAAAAAGAAAAAAAGGTTTTGTACACAGTGGTCAACTGTTTCAGCTTTCAGTCAATAAGATAACCTGAACAGCTTGAAAATGCTGGAATTTAGAAAAAAGTTTGTATCTGAACAACAGCTGATCACTGAGAAGCAAATGATAAATCCTTTTTCACAGTATATTAAAAAATGTAGATTTTCTCCTCTGTGAAACTGCTATGACTTCATTAGCCCTTCCACTGATGCCCCAAGGCAGAATTAGTAGTAATATAATAGTATCTATGTACTGGTAACAACTCAAAATCTGCAATTCCTGTATATCACATTTTGCATGAAAGACAAGTACTAGCTAAATTGTTAGCTGTATGAACGGATGCATTTGTGCATCTACCAATTCAGGGTTGGCCTTCGCAAACTGAGTAAGACACATTTCTATTTGTTTCTTCTCATTACTTCTGGTAGTAAAACCAGTTAAACTGTCCCTGGTAGCAATATGTTTATCTGTGTATAAGCTCTGCAGGTTCCCAGTGAACTCATTTCACCTTCTTCATTCTGCTGCAATGACAGCCCTATTGCATCCCCATAACTGAAAGAAGACAAGCTTTCTAGTTTCAACTCTTGCATAACTTATGCCAAAAGCCTGACATGAGAAGGAAAAAGCTTTCAACTTTATTTATTTGAGGCAATTCAGTAAAACCAGACATCGTTACCACATATGGTTTCCCGTGGCTTTGTTGGTGAAAGTAAGCAGATTTTGATATTTTCAAGGTACCTCAAAGGAGCTCAAGTGTAGTTCGCATGCTCTTTTTTCTGCCCCAAGACTTTCTTTCCTTCCCCTTTAAGAGAGCTGTCAGTTAAAGTGAAATGTAACTACCTGGCATGACAAGAGAGCTTCTGTAGAAACTCTTTACCTGTACATTTTCCTGGCAGTTACAACTCCTGTGCCACCTGCATTTTGTCTTGGTGACTTCACCTCATAACTATTCTCAGTTCTCTTTATTTACTTTCAGAACCTTCATTTTTAATTCCAGGTTTATGCACTTCTTTGGAAGAGTCTGGCAGGAAGTGTTGTAACTCTGGAAATCCCCCTTTGAGAAGGAGCGTTTGTTGCCTTTCTCAGCCCAGTTTATGAGTTTGTCCGGAATAGAATTGATAGTTTCCTTTTGAGACATTTAATGCATATAATTATTATACTCTCCTTGTTTGGATAGTTAACATGCATTTGGAAAGGAAAAATGCCCTTCCATATTTTCCCAAAATATACTGCTCTGTTAGTCAGCAGCCAGAACAGAAACATTCCACGGGGAATTGAGGCAGAAGAAGCTGCATGTAGTAAATGCTAATCAAGTTCAAGAATTTGTCCTGATAATCCTGAATCTGGCACTGTCTTGTCCCCTGTGTTCTAATGTGTGTGTGGAGTGCGAGATCAACTCAGGATGCTGCTAGATCTCTGTGTACAGCTGATGCTCTGGGGAGATACTGGAAACTAGACTGTACTATAGCGTTTTGTTGAAGAATCCATTCCAAATATGTCGTTTGCTACATTAAACTTCTCCCAGTCTGCCACAGTTTCTCAGAATTTAGAGGAAGAGGAAATGACCTAATAACAGCATTTGCCTAATTCTGTATTTCCCTTGCTTATGCCCCTGGACATATTATTGGTTCTAATAACCATTGCTTTACTCCTAAGGGTATATAACAGATAAACTGTGTTTTAGAAGAGAATGTTGCTAGGGTTTTAATTAGAAACTCAATCCCTGTACATCCTTCTGAGAAGATTATATGTATGATGAGCTCTACAACTTCTGTGTAAGAAATAGTATCTCAGGAGGAGGAGAAAAAGAAGGGTATGGAGAGGGCTTATTTAGCTTGAATGCAATTTAAGTCTGTTGGATTTTTACTTGCTTAGTTAAAAATATGAAAAAGGTGCTGATGAAGAGCTTAATCTATATCTATAGTTCCTGACTGAATCTTACTACAGAATTCCCTACTGCTGGAAAATGGACATTTATCAGATAACTTAGCAAAAATGTTTAACATATCTCATTTAAAGCTGTGTTGTGGCTAACTCAAAAAATCCTTTCCTAGATCAGATAGGAAGGCAGCTTAGCAAAAAAAATATAAAATCATCTATTGCAAATCCTTCTTCATAGTTTAATGAGAAGGCAGAGCATAGACAGAAACGGTGGTACTGGGCATGTAATGGTCTCTATGTGGTGTGCCAAGAGAGGACCAAGCATCCTAAGCAGCTATATGTCAAGATAGTGAAGGCAAACTGAACATGCAGCAATGGTTTTTTATGTGTCACAGAAAGCTTCAGAAGGAGACTGCCAGTGCCATAAGCACAAGATCTTCCATGTTCTTGTACCAGCTTTCTTTTTTACCTCTGCTGTTCCTTGAGGAATTAAGAAATGGGAAAGAGGAATTGCAGAGGAACTGGAGTTACGGAGCTGTGAACAGGGAACTTAACCACAGGCTGGTGAGTGCTATCCACCAGATGGTGTTGCACTCGTGGCTAACCATAGCAGAAAGGAAGGGATATCCTGGTTTACATTTAGCTAAATCATCATTATGCCAATACATAATGATTGTACAATGTACATATGTACATATGCCAGTACAACACATTTGCATTTTGGTTTTGGAAGAAGCATGCAGCTTCCACACCTCATTTGCATTTTCCCTTCCCCAGACCTGGTTCTAGAGCTCTTCAGTTTTCTCCATATGAGAAATTAAAAACAGAAGGAGGAGATGGGCTGAAGTAATAATAATGAAATCAAATAGTAAATCAAGGAAGTTTGAACAAATGTAGCTAATTCTGTAATTCTGTGAAACAAAACAAATAATTGATTCAACTATCATTTCAGCTGGGGAGTCAAAGGCAGCTTAACAGAATATTTACATGAGTAAAAGCATCATTTCTGCTCAGTTGCAAATCTGTTGCAGTTTTTAAAATACAGTTTTAACATCAGAGATGCTAGTAAAAAGGGATGATTTTCAGGATTTTGTATATTACAGCATAGTATATGAAGAGGAATGAGTGGCAATTTATCTGAATATGCAAGGCCATAAACTGGAGCAGTTCTGCAGCTGCTACACAGGCAGCTAAACTGTCTTTGTGATGAGACCAAGAGTGTCCTGGAGAAGGGTAGAGTGGACAGTCATGGGTAGGAACCATTAAAAAGCATCATTACCTGTAGGTAAGCAAGCACTGCCAGGGCAGACTGAATTGTGAGAGTCACTGTCAGGCAGCCTGGCAGACTGCTTCCCCTTCCCTTCTGCAATTATTGTTTGTTGATTTTAACTTTTTAAAATTGTTTCCTCCTTGGTGATGATGTTATATGATTTTTGTATTGTAGAAGTTTAAGTATATAAAATTAAATAATAGCTTTGGTTCATCCTTTGGAATTTGCATGGGCAGGACACCTTAAATGCTCTTACTGCTGCTGCCTTGCCAGACCAGGGGACTCCAGTCTTGAGCACTGTCAAGCCAAAGCTGTTCACCAGTGCTTTGTTTCAATAGAGTAATGTGGTGCATAGGAGGGATAACAAAGGCAGCTCCTTTTTTGAAGAACACAAAATAGATTAAGCTGGTCTCAGCTGAAAAGGATGCTATCAATTTAGACAGCAGCCTGCTCTTTCAGCTGAAAACATGGGAAATGGAGCAGCACAAATGGGTGAACTGCTTGATTCTCCAAAATATTTGTGAGATAATTAATCTCTACTGCTTGCTTTGTTTGATAGGGGACCAGCTTACTGCTCCATTACATGCAGTCATACCACTTAAGAAGGTAGGCATTCTCAACTGTGAGAGAAATAGATTTATTTTCAGTTTAACACAACATTCTTTGTGTATTGAGAAGTAAAAAACCAAACTGTCCTTGTGTTCACAGCTTCTCGTCACTACAGCACTGGAAGTTTAGGGGCAAAAGAACAGTTGTAAAACAGAAAGTGGGCAAAGAAAGCAGTGCCAAACTTTGAGGGAGAAAGTACTACTGTAAATATACCTAATGACTAGGCATAAAAAGAAGTACCGAGTGATACTTCATGCTCTTGTCAACTGAAAGCATCTTGGTGAGAAACCTCTGTGCAATCATTCCCAAGCTTGCTGGAACAGCAAGACTTTAGGATAATACTGTTGGCTCCCTGCTTGGAGCACTCCCTCCTGGCCAATGTATGGATTAGTTTTAAGAGGGCAGTTAAGGATAATGGTGCAACCTTGTGACTGAAGGAAGAATAAAAACACAGTAATCAATTCAGGAGAGGGAGAGTTAGAAAAATGAGGCATTTATCAGGACGATTGTCTTGCTATGACAATAGGAGTACTTACCCTGGACATCTTGGTACAAAGCAGCTTGGGCCAAGAGCATTAAAACTGTCTCACCCCTATTTAAATACCAAATTTCATTTGAAATAGATAGGGTGAGACTCCAGTAAAGCAGAACAAAGCTGAAATGCCTGTTCTTAGGTCCCTAACTTGAGATTTTCTTCTGTGTTTGAATTTTTCCTTAAATGACTAGAGACCACTTCTGTCTTATTCCTCTAATAAAATGTTTGGATTCCTCATTTACTGCTCAGTACAACATTCAAACTCTTAAACTCTCAGAGCAGAAAACACTGCATTTGGTTCTTCAGTGGAGAATTCTCTGCTCTTGGAGCAGGAATGCACAGACAAAGCACATTCCTTCTACAGGAAGCTTTTTAGACATTATTTTGTATTCAGCTGAAGTGTGTATTTGTTTATCAGCGAAGTAGTTTCTAAGCACTTTTGTTGTAATGTCTACGTATATTTTACTTAGTCACTAAACACCATTAAAAATTAAAAAGGGAAAACTATTTGCCTCAGATTTCTTTCCGCTGATAATCATGTATCTCATAATTGTCAATCTTTTCTGCCTTCTGTAGCTCTTAATTGACTTGTATGGCATTGTTGGTTGTTTTAAAACAGGCAAACTTGAGATTTCAATCAGTTATGTTTCAACTGGATTTACCAGAAAAGCTTTCCAACAATTTTTTTTCCCATCACCCCTTTATTTTTCACTCCATCTTGCCTGGTACAGCATCCCCATGACTCTTTAAAGTGTGCTGGAAGTTGGAATAAGGCTGTGGGGTGAGCAGCCCCTGCACATAGGCATGTCCCAGCCTTCTGGAGTGCTTAAATGATGAGCTGATGAGTGATGAGCTGATTCAAATCAGTGCCCCTGTGATGAGCTTTTGATGTGGTGTCCTCAGCCCTGTAAATCCCTGCAAGTAGTCCCACAGAATCACAGAATGTTAGGTGTTGGAAAGGACCTAGATCATCTAGTCCAACCCCCCTGCCAGAACAGGATCACCTAGACAGAGCAGGCACTGGGTCCTGGAGCCCTCAGCTAGTGCAGACATTGTCACCTCACATTCTGGAATGCAGAGGCTAAAGCTGCTTCCCAAAATCTGGTAACATCTTTTAATTTGTCCTACCACATCTGGGGACAGCAAGAATCCACATAGACAGCTTCTTTGTGTGAAAGCCATTTACATTTGCACAATACTGAGTTCTGGTCTGAAAAATCCTGGTAAACTGAGCAGGGTGGGTTAACAAAATATTTTGTGATCAGACACAGCTTAAATTTGTCATTGGCAAAAGACTGGGGTGTGTTATTTGTGACCCTGGCTTCCACATGCACCAAGCACAGCTTTCCTTTTACCCAGCAGATGGCCAATGGTTCTTGGTAACAGAAAATAAAAATTTATAGCCCTGCAGATGGACACTTTAAAGGAAAGACAGATTTGTTAAAACATAAACCAAAAACCTATGTTAACTTTAAATTCAAGGCCTGATTATTCTGCTCTGTGGTAGTTCTTCCTTTTCTTCAGACAGCTCTTGTTGAGTAGTAAAATACACACAAGGCCTCTGGGAAATGTAGTGTGCACTCCAGGGGTGTGTGGTGGTGTGTGTTGTCACACAGGAGTGTGACAGGCTGTGATAGCAGTGATAACAGAAATGGTAGGCTTTGTATCCCTGGAAAAACTTAGAAATACTAAAGTTAACTGCTTTGAAGTTTTGTTCAATGCAACTCTATCTGCCACTCCCTCATCTTGGTATTTCTTTGAATGTTCTTTGCTGTTCCCAAGAGCACTGCAGGTTTAACTTCAACTTCAGCTGCACCTGTTGGTTGCAATTCTGCCTAATACCTGTGACTTTAAGTGGTCAGAAGATGCTCCTAGACAGGAATGTAAAAGTCTAAACTTGAGCTAGTATTTTCTCCAAAGTTCACATTTGGGGTTAACCCAGTAGCTCCAACATGGTACTGCAATGTACAGTTACTCATCTGGAGGGCATGGGTTCAGCTAATGTGCTTACAATTATCGCTGATGTTTTGTCTCCCACAGTTAACTTTTAGACAGTAGGTAGTTACCAGCACAGGCTGATGGGCAGGCATCTTCAAGCATCAGTATAAAGGTCTCAGAAGGACAAAAAGAACTATCTAATGGAAAACAAAGGAGGAATGGAAAAACAAGCTTTCGTCCATTGCTAGGACACTGTGCAGTCCAACACTAGCATGGCTGCCGTTGGCAGACCCTCAAAAACTGGATGGAGCATGGAGTGCTTAAGAGGCTTAGATTGATCAGTCACAGGTTAGTCAACCAACATCTCCAGGAACTGAAAACACAGTAGGCATCAGTTCTCCTCACATAGCTGCTCTGTTTGCAGTAGTTTTTCTGGGTCTGCTTTTCCCATAACTCACAGTCAGCACTATTTCACCCACAGGGAAGTATCTGGACACCCTGTCAGAGATTACTGTAGTACAGAGATTACAGCAAACAGTTTCCTGCTATATTTGATACAATTTCTAGCACTATTTGAGTTACTGTTGTATACTGCATATGTAGCCTTTTTTTTTTTTTTTCTGTCTGAAAATCTCTTGGATGGCAACTCAGCAAAGAATATAAATGAAGGAAGTATGACTCTCTGCTAGAAAACTAAGAAAACTGTCAGGGACCTTTCCATCAGATAAAGTATATAAGATAGCATTAACAATCTTAGCAAAGCGTTCAAGATTTTGAAATGACAAAGTCCTTTTCAATAAGCTTTTTGTATTATTTAAACACTGACTGCAGTGTGTTGTGCAAACAGTTTTAATGTTCTCCTCTTAATGAAACAGGAGGTTATGCAACCAGACTGCAATACACACACTGCCTTCTGAAGGCAAGTTTAAAAAGCAGTATGGTATTATGAAAGTATTGTTATAGAAGCAAAAGCTCTTCTGAATCATTTTAACTGCTCCTTTCACAAGAGAGGGAGGTTGTGCCATGGTATTTTTACACATATAAGCCACAGAAAGTAACCTTGGGAAACAAGAGCTCTTCCATGGGTGCAACACATACGGCTTACACAAGCATTTGCCTTTCAGAGGTGGCAAATACTACTGCATATTCAAATACAGAAGTATGTACAAATGGGATAAGAAATGCCAAACAAGTGGAATGAAAAGTTTCTGGCATGGAAAGCAACTAACTTGAGAGAAGCTCCTAAGCAAGTAAGGCAGAGCATGCTTCTCTTTTCTGCTGATATTCTCTGCCATTCTGCCCTTCTATCTTGGCATCTGTTACCTTGATATGCTTTTACTATTTTCCGCTCTGCCCTAGGTGTCTTAAGCTTAGTATTTGATTTTTTGGCACCCTTTTCCCTATCTTGCTTATGCTTTGTTCAAGCAACAGCAGCTGCATGAAATAAATCCCTTGGCCATTGTTCAAAGCTATGTTTAAGAATAATTTTACAGACTTACAACACTAAACAAGTATAGAAAGAAGATGGAATTAATAACATAAAAAGGTAGAGCTAAATACTGTTATTCAGTGGAAGCAATTGGAAGTATTCATGTACAAAAAGACTTTGATAAGTACATCATGAAGGGATGATCATTTTCAGAGGAAGAACGTGCAGTACTTATTTAACCCACAAAGTTTAAATAGGTTTTGCATTTTGAATCCCCTTTTGAATAAACACTACAGGGCAGAGATGCTAGAATAGCTTTCTTCATTTTGTAAATAAATGTAACTTTAGGTTCTCTTTCAACCATATGTCCAGTACTCTGGTGCATAATGGAACAGCCTTAGGGATGATCTGGTTATGTTCAGACTACAGTTATTCCAAAGGGCTGGAGATTCCAGCTTCTTTTCTCTTTTCTACCATACCCCTTTTTTTGTAGAAGAGAAGCATTTGGCATACAACTGCTTTGCACCTCCACTTCAGCTTAGAGGCTGCCGTGCAACAGAGCTATTCCTTGAAGTCCATATTGGACCTTAATGCTGGAAAAAGAAAATGGCTTGGCTGTAGCAAAATTTTCTCAGTGGTCTTGGTTTTTTTACTGGGTTACCCACAAATAACTAATTAAAAGGAATGGATCCTTAGAACAGATTAATTCATAGGTACCAGTAAGATTTGCTATTTTAAGGACTATTTTACAATAAAGAAAATAAAATTACAGTAAACGTATTTTGGTAACTTTTCATGTTCTACTCATACAGCCAAATCCTATTTTGTGAAAAGCTGTATGTGTATTGTATGTTTTTTATATTATGTAGGACTTCAGAACACAAGATGGCAGTGTACATTGTAATAATTTCAGTCTTTGAGCTGCTCCTGCTACTCAAACAAAGCATATAACATTTTATTGAGTCCTGTATTAATCTGATTGTGTACTTGCGGTGTTAGAAATAAAGCTAAAAGTATTTATCAGCAGCTCAGAAAAAAATGCAATTTGCCAATAAATTAATATTGCATGAACAAGTGTTAGATAAGGCTTAATTCAAGTCTTTATCACACACTCTGGAGACATTTAAAAGCCTCTTATGGAACTCCTCAATTGCAATAACAAGTGGGTATCCCTTTATGAAGGAATGGAAGTTGGCTCAGTTTTAAGAGCTTCAGAGCAAAATTAACTGCTGGGAAAAAGCATGTAAGAGAGCTGGCAGCTCAGGGTTCTCGGAGTAGTGCAGACCACTGAAGTGGAACAGGTTGAACAGTATCTAAAATTGAACAGGTGCTTTTCTATGAAAAAAAACAAAAAACAAAAAACCAACAAAGAGGACAACTCTTTGGCATGACAATTCAGAGGGAAAAAAATCCACTGAGAGGCATCAGGTTAGAGGATAGGTCTCTGGCTTGAGGACAAAATTGCTGAGAGAGCTACAAGGAGTTGGACCTTTCTGTGCCTAACTTCAGAGAAAGCTCATTCAGTCTCTCTGAGTGCCAGTGGGCAAAGGGAACTGCAGGAACAAACTTTCTAGGCAACTACCACCCAGTCTTTTTTCTTTGGTTTAATACTGGAATTAGTAGGTATAGCTAAAAAGTCACCTTGGCTGCCTTTCTGGGCTGAACTCTGGCATTTGGTTGTGCAAACATGGCCTTATTAGAAAGGCTTGTTATATAGTAAAGAAAGCCCTAAGAAAAAATATCAGTATTTCAGAGCATTAAATGGTCCTGGAAAGCATTATCCCTGGGGGATGTGTAACACTGACAAAATTCTAGGTAGTCCTGCTTTCTGCCTGGGGGGAGTTCAGGTGACATTGACTCCCTGCACCTGAACTGGTGGCACTAACAGGGAAGGCAGACTGACCCAGAAAAGAAGAGCTCAACACCAAGGTTCATAATTTCTGGATACAACTCTTTAATTTAACATAGTTATTTTGAATTAGACCATGAAAAGATATATATTTCTCTCATACAGGTGTGAAATAACTATTTTATCTTTTTCTCTCCAAAATGGGAATATTTGTGATCTTCCATTGTACTGAGCAATGGAGAGCCTCGAAGCAGTGTGAGTTGACGATGGCATAAAGAGCTTGACCAGTGTTTTTGACAGAAGGGAATACAGGGAATGCCAATCCCCAAGTCTACTTTTCTTGTCATTCATGTGTAAAATTATCACCCTGTTCCCAACCCCTCAGTCACAGTAGCTCCAGTGAAAAGTTTTCATATTTTTCATGGTGAACTCTTGTCATTACAATTGGATCGATTGCTGCTTGTTATTGCCTTATGTTCCCATGCATAAATCACTGGGTTCATTCCAAGACTTTTTTTTTTCTCTCTCTCTTTCTGAGTTTGCATAAGATTGAATTTGGCATTGATTCAAATCAAATAAGTCGAATGTCATTTTTGCCTGGTGTTTAGACTAAGGCTGGGTGTGGGTTGATGACTAAAATAAAGTATCTTATGCAGCCACTACAGTTCGTTGGTCTATTTGTCACAGCAACTGTGGCATGCACAGAATTATGCATGCACTTTTCAGCCATCTAAAATGGAGGATAAATTGAACATGTCATGGTTCTAGGGCAGTAATTTGTATTGAGTACAAGCTGGGAAGGGACCAGCGCCAAAACCTCAGATCTAAATTACCTTCAGTTCCAGGTAAATTTTAATCCAAATAAAAACTTCACAGCTGCTCATTATATGATTAAGTGAACCAACAACCGATCATGTCTCAGCACTCCCAAACTAAAGAATTTACACCAAAATGGAAACTTTGTGGCTAAGTCCACAGATGTCTTATACTGATCCAGATCACCAGAGTTCTCTGTATGCAGTTATTGCCTCTTGACTTTGGCTGTCTGTTGTAACCACTCCACGTGTCTGTTGGCTTTGCATATATCCCCATTCTCTGTAAATGGAACTTTTTTAGCATAACCGTATTTCTTCACTGAAAGTGTATTGGGAGAATTTACAAACTTGAGATTTTTCATATATTGACTATTGATGTCCATGTGTCTCATGGAGCTCTTTTAATTACAGATGCTTAATCAAGGTTTGATTTGCAAGGGCACCTCTTCCCTTTGGCAGCCTTGGGAATTGCCTGCCTTTCAAATTGCCGTGAATGCAGATACCACCCATAAGTCCAGGTTTTCTTGCTTCTTCTGTATGGTCTTCCCTTCAGTCTGTCCCATCTTCTCTTGCTTCTAGTCAAAACCCAACCACTTTTCCTCTTACATCAGTCAGCCTACATAGATGTACAGAGAATTTCCTTTTTTAGGTAAAATAGTTCTTACTTTTCTATTCAGAATGATTCCTAATGTAACCTTCTGCTACCAGGTATAACTTAGTTCCACGTAATCAAAGATAATCTACCCTCCTCCCACAATAAAATGTAGCTGTAATAGGCCTCCCCAAGATTAAGCCTTCCCTCTCCAGGATATCACAAAAGCACCAATTTGTCCTGACCCAACATAAATCAAAAGTCACCAACATAAATCAAAGAAATTTATTTCCCATAGTCCAAAACAACTTATTCTCCCCGAAATAATCTCTCCACATAAAATTGTATTGACACATGGTGCAGCAGAATGATAGTAGTCCTGGAGACATTTTAACCTTTTCCTTTCCTGCAAGCATCATCCCTCTACCTTTCATCAACCTGTAACGTAAATGGTGAGGTCTGGTCCATGAGGAGATGGAGCAGGAAACATCAGAAGGCTAGAGACTGCTGCCTTCTGGTACAGCCTGGGCACCCAGGCTCCAGCTGGAGTTTCCGAGCTGTTCAGGGCAGGGAGTGGCTGGGGAAGAGGATGCTGGGGGTTATTGCTACCACTTATACATTCCCCAAATAAACACTGATTGTAATAATGAAAGTAAAAGGCAATATATTTAAAACTGGCAAAAGTAATATGCCTGTGAAACATGCTGGCAAATACTATCATCGAGGCCAAGTGCTTGGCAGGATTCAGTAAAAGGTTATATATACATATTCATACATTTATGTGGGAAATTAGATTGGCCCTGATAAAAATTCATAATGGATATAAATGTTCACTGTTCAGGGCATAAATCAGCCACCAGCCTGAGGTCAGAAAATAACTTCCCCTATAGTCAGGCTGTTACATAATTATCCATTACACTTGCAGAGTGGGGAAACGAGGTTGAAGAATAGGGCAATTTTCTCAGAGACATCTGGGAATTACTATTGGCAGACAACTAATTTAGATTTGATCTGGTATGGAAGTTCTTATTACATCAAATAATGTAATTTAAAATTAAAGTATATGATTTATTTTGTATTCCTTATTCTTCATGTAATCAAGTTCATGCCTGAGGGTAACTGGGAGCCTTTCCCTTATAAGCCATCCAAAGTTAGTGAAATTCACTGGGCTGCTTTTTCTCACAGAACCTCTTTAAAAACAGCTTCAATTTTTCCAAGGAAGTCAGGCAGAGTACCAGGAATTTAGTTTGTTGAAAATCTAGCCAACTCATATAGCCAACTGACCACTTGTATTAGCACAGAAAAAATTTCATTTAAGTACTGCAGTAAAAATCTCATATTCTGAAAAGTTCTCATTCCTGTTAAATTAGCATAATAAAGTGAAAAGACTTTCAGAGCTGCTCAACATCACAAATTCTAGCACATGGGCTGCTCCAGGCCTATTCTTCCGCTTGATATAGTCAGCTCACCTAAGCAATATGTATGAGTTCAAGCAACGCTTCTGGCTCTCTCTGCCCTCGTGAACAGTCTGCAGGCTAATGCAACACGCTGCACACTGAGAAGAACAGCCTTTATGGCCCCACAAACACATAGCTTGATTGAAAATCAGATTCTTAATTGATTAAGAAACTCTGAGTGAATACAGGAAGTCATTTACATTCACTGCAGGGGTCAAGGGATACTAGTTACATTCTGCTTTAGTTTCTGGAATGCATGTGATACACTTACCATAATTACAGCATAAATTATCATCACAATAGATGTGGGAAACTGAGAAACACTTATTAACCAAACATCTCACTAATCTGCAACAGGAAAACAGTGGTACTTGGCATCAGTCTCTCCTAAGTCTAATTTCTGTTCCTAGTGAGTAATACTAGAAACATTGCACAACAATCGCTCAACATCTGGAAGGTTCTAGGGCCATGATCAACAAATGCAATGGTCTTATTAAAAAATATCTTGCTGTGCAAATTGGAGTGATCTGTTTGGACAGCTTTATAAAAGGAATGGCTGAAGAAAAGGCAGCAGGAGTAATGTAGTTGATATTTTTAAAAGGTTTCAAATTATATTTTGTAAAAAAACCTTACTTGATAAATGAATTCACGCTGGCTTTGCTAGGAAAGCTGGGAGTTTATCTTGGAGTACCTGTCCCCTAACAGTGGGCAAGGAGGCCCCCTCCCAGCTGGGGCTCTGGGGAGGAGCCAGGCTCAGTGCCAGATGCTGTAGGTGTCAGAGGCAGGAGGCTTTGCAGGCTCTAGTTACCAGGCTGTCCTCATTTAACACACAGGGCCTGCAGAAGTAACACGACTGCTTTATGGCTTTCTCAGAACCAACAGGGCAGCTCCCTTAAGAACAATTCACTCTTAACGGTGGCAACATTATCAGCCCTGCAGCTGAATCTCAAATGAAGGTTATGATTGTATGGTGTGGGCCTTGTTGGGACCATTTGACACCAGTCTTCTGCCAGTCACATATGCAGTTTTGCTGCATCTCCTGCCTCCTTATGTCCTCCTGCTGCTACTACTGACACCCTGCCAGCACAAAGCTATTTCCCTCAGAAGCTTTCAGGCTGCTTATAGCCCAGCTGCCTCCTCATGCCAGCTACCAGCTCCCACAAAGGCTTCTCATCTCAAACATGGCTTACTATATACTGAAAACCCCAGAGTACACTGGGAAACTCCATACAGTTTTGCAAAGACATACAATATATTGAACTGTGAGGAGATGCTTTGGATATGATAGATACGGGTGTGAGGACTGAGTTTTTGTAAGCATTTTCATAGGAAAATGATCTTCAGCATGCTGCTAACATTTACAATTGTACATTGCAAAAAGCTGCAAATACCAGTGAAGAGACAATAAAGAAATTATGCACTCAGAAAGCAATAGTTTTGATCTAGAATAAGGAAAATTCATAAATATCGTAATTTTTTTTTCTTTCAGTAGAAGAAATAGACTGAAAATCATGAATTGGAAAACAGAATTATGGGAAACTCTCCCCTTTTCTCCTCTGGCAGCTATATGTGAGTTTCAATAGTATATGGCAAGGTGAAAAAGAAATGTTATTTTGGACTCCACAAGAAGAGCTGTAACAGCATCAGGTTAAGTCACTTTCTTTACAATTTCTGGCCTAAAATATTCAGTTATATCCACAGCACTATCAAAAAGACAAAAGATAAATAAGAAAGAATTCTGAAAAAAAAAGCCAGGAAAACAATCAATGGCTGAAGGCCAGATATATTTGGAAATACATTTATATGCTTAACTTCACCAAACCTTTAAGGTGATTAAGGGGAAACTGTAATGGACAATTTCTATAACAGAGTACTTAAAAATACAAAATTCAATAAAAGGTCAGGGGGTCACAAGCTGCCAGAGATCCCAAGACTGCTTTGTTAGCTGCTTCTGCTACTGAGCAGCTGCCAAATTTCTCTAGTAGCACATCCCAAAAGTGTGCATAAAAATGAGGGCTGCATTTATAGTCTGAGAATCAAGCTTAGTTTTTGTTTTCTCAAAAACTCACTTCCAGGGACAAACCTCTGTTTCTACCACATATTTAACTAGAAAGAAGGCACATGGTTCAGTATAGTACTGAGGATCCCACTGACTTCTTGATAGTGCCTCCTGTTCAGATACAGTCTTCATGAATCCCTAGGCCTATGTGTGCCATCTTCCTGCCACCCTTGCCCTACTGCACACTAAGGGAGATGGGATTAGGAGTGAGGCTAATGGGTGGCAACATCATCATGACAGGAGAGGAGAAAGAGATGCAAGTTAAACTAGAAGGAAAAAAAAAAAAAAAAGAGGAACCATGCAAAATACCAACAGAAACATTGTGACTCCAGGATTTCCACATTCTGACTGTTGCCTTCATGCTAAAGCACAGAGGAAATGCCAACACTGGAAGATAGACTGTGCAACTTGTTCAAGGAATTACCTCTGCTGCGTAGCTGGCAGTAAGGCTGCATGAGCACTGCTACGCAGCACTGGTGTCTGCTCTCCTGCCTAGGCCCATCTTCACAACCCTGAGCACATCTTGAAGTTAGCAGC